>OY720441.1:56399323-56468518 GCA_963082915.1 Dolichopus griseipennis
AATTGTTCTTAAAAATTCTTTTTTTATAATAGGTATATATATTATATATATATAAATTATAGAATAGAGTATTACTAATACAGAATAAAAAATGGAATGCAAAAAAAATTTGTAAGAAAAGAAGACACAACAACCGGTAACCAAGAACTTGAGGCAAAACTCTTATGCAATTGAAAGTTATTAAAATAAAATATCTGTGCATAAAAATGAATGAATGAATAAAAATTAAGTTTTTTTTCATTTTTATAAAATATATAAGATATATATTTACTTATATACAAATACTATATACTATATACTACTGTTCATTCATTTTTCTTAGTCAAATAAAAAAAAAACGAAATATTTAAATTTAATATTTTATTTTTATTGAGCCTGCTTATTATAGGGTTGTTTTCATGCAAAGTAACCCTTATTATTACGAGTAGGTATATAAAAAAATTTAAAAAAGAAGGAATGTATGCACTGGTGACTAGGTAACTGGTATATAAAAATGAAAAATTTTTAAGTCCTAATAGCCTTTTAATGGGGAAGGTTCTACAAATATTCAACTGAGAGACACTTTCTTCAATTTTAAGAATCCCCTTTAAACTTTAGGAAAACCTTTAGCATATGGGAAAATATAGTGTTGGAGCTTTAAGTTTTGTATATTACTAAAAAAAGAGTTAGAATGGGTATTAAAGTTACAAATCTTTAAAAATAGCAAAATTTCAATTTTCGACCCCTTATTGCTTCTAAACATGGGGTATAAGGAATCGAACTAATAGTTTCTAATTTTTGACATTTTTTTTTGAAATTTTAAGTATCTAATTCAAACTGTTCCGAAGTATAAGGGGCCAAAAATATTGTAAAAAATAAGTTTCGCAATATGATTATTTTTAGTACCGTAGGGCATGATGAATTTGCGTTTCAAAAATTTATAAAGCTAATAAAAGCTGTGTTTTACTGTTCTCATATTGAAAATAAACCAAAAAGAACTCTTGTTATACAATTTAAATTTTAATATTTTATATTTATTATGTCTGCTTATTATAGGATTGGTTTCATGCAAAATAACCTTTATTCTTACGAGTAGGTATATAAAAAGACATAAAAGCTCTGGTTTAAGAAGAATTAAATATTGATTATGGAAGATAAACAAAGAGTCCAATCAATTCAAAAAGGGTCGCTATCAATTTGTATATTGATAAATAGATAGAATATTGATTCTATATATTAAATCGGCTACTTAGATTTTTTTTTATAAGTTCATACTTAGCCCTAAACAAACAAGATTTGGTTCATTTTAATTATATAGATATTTTTATAATTTTTTTGAACTTCTTTTAAAATAACAACTATTAAAAATATACTTAGAAAACGTCTAGACAAATTGAATTTGATTGTGTTGCTTTAGGTTTACATTAAATTCAAAACCAATAAAGTTCAAATAAAATTGTTAATTAATAAATAAACATGACCTTAAAAAATAATAATCCTAAAAATTTTTGTATATAATTTTATTTACACTTATCTGAGGGTGCTTCAAATCAAACTACGTTAATATAGTTTATTTTATATCATATTTTTATTTATTAAAGACTCGGTCATTTTAACATTGAACATTAAAGAATTCAAAAAAATTCATGATAAAATTAATCCCTCTTTGATTTCAATTTTCGGATCGTTTTCTTTAACTAATAGAACGTTTATAATATCCTAAGATAGGACATTAAAGTTAAAATTGAAAAGGCAGTTAATATTTTTGTCTTACTGGAATTATTGTTCAAAAATATTTGTACCAAACAATATCAACTTCTCATTATCCGTTTGTTAATATTAATTTTTAAAGAAATCATACGCCCCTGAAATTTTGAGTTTTGAATTGATTATTATAAAATTTTTACATAATCACTTAATTGGTTTTCATTAAAATTTTTCGATTATCATTTTTAAATTTTAAAATTTGTTTCAAATAAATGACATATTTTTTTCCCCCTATAGCTTCACTTAGTCGCATAGGACTTCAATTTAAAGTCTTCATTTATTTCTATTCATAGCTTTTTCTAGTATTTCATTCCAGGATATTTAATGTCTTCTTAACTCACTCAAGATCATTGTTCTCCATATTGTTCTGAGTCTACCTCTTAACTTGAATCCACTTAGAGGAATCCATTTTCGTTTTGCCTTAGTGTATGGCCGATCCACTCCAATACATTTGCTTCATTATTACTTTTTCAGTTGTTACTGCCCACAAATCTGACATACTTAATTTGCCAAAAAAAGATTGACTTGACATTTCAATATTAACTATATTCTATTATAGCACTTTACATTAAATATTCTTAATATTGTACTTCACAATCTTTCAACTGGATTTTATTGTAGATCTTATTATATATCTTTAAGACAATCTTATTAAATATAACTGAACAGTTTTTAAATAGTTTATCACTTTTTGATTTATAATACCCTCTTTAAATTTTATCTCTAAACTTTAAATATTAGTCCTTCTTATAAGAGCATATAAAAATTTAAAATAAAATAAAATTTTTAATCGGAAATCTTAAGTAACATAAAAAGAAGTAAAATAATAATAAATCATTACCTGAAGTTCTGAGTATAGATCATTTCTTTCGATTTCAGTTGCACTTTCTCTAAGAGTTTTTACAGCAACTGTCGTTACGCCATCGTTACCTAAAAACGAGATATGAAAAAAAAAACATTAAAAATTTATTCAATTAGTTGATTCAATTTGTTCTATTCATACATACATACATATAAATTTTTATATATACAAAGTTACATATAAAAATACATTTTCTAGATGTTTATAATGTAATAATTGAAATAAAAAGTGATGAAAAAATCAAGGGCTTTAAAAAATCACATTTACAAAATTAAATAGTGTTTCATACTGAGTTAAATTTTGGCAATATATGAACTGGTACGTAAGTTACTGATTTATAAAAATGGGAAATTTTAAAAACCTAATAGCCCTTCAATGGGAAAGATTTTCAAATTTTGACTGAACAAAGTTTAGTGATTCTTGAGAACTATATCCCACCTCCCCCCTCCCAAAATTTTTGTAATTGGTTTTAGGAATTAAATTGTGACTTCTTCTAAAATTTGGAATTTTTCTTAGAATTTTATTATCTAGAATGAATGGCTAAATCTAAGACACATTTCTTCAATTTTAAGGACATCCTTTAAGTTTAAGGAAAACCTTTAGTATATGTGAAAATGTAACCTTGGAGTTTAAAATTTTGTATATTAGTTTGGACACGTTACAGATGTCTAAAAATAGTAAAATTTCAATTTTCGACCCCTTATAGCTGCTATGGGATTTTACGCCTCCGTCGTGGCAAAAAAACTTTTCTTTACCGACTTCTACTAATTTCTAAAGATCTAACTTCTTCAAAATTTTAAGTTTCTAACTTGAGCCGTTCAGAAAAAAATTAAGTTTCACACAACGGTTTTTTTTAGTACCGTATGGCATCCCTATTAATTTGCGTTTAAAAAGTTTATAAAGCTGATAAAAGCAGCTGCTTCGTTCTCATATTGAATAAACCTAAAAAAGCTCTTGTTATTACAATTTAAATTTAGGGCTTTTAAAGCCTTTAGTGGCTGCAGCTCCGTAACTGGTGAGACTACACAAAAAAGTTCATTCACAAAATAATTTTTTTTGCAATACCTACCCGTAGTTAAAATTTCTTTTTTCTATTTCAAACGGTGTAAAAGTTTTTAGAAACATGAGGACGAATGGACGGACAGAGAGCCACAGTTCTTATAAAATCTTTTGAAAATATACTAAAAAGTATATTTGAATTTTATATCTATATGCATTAAGATAAAAATATAATCAACCTAATATAGTTAAAAAGTACAAATTTCTTTTAATAAGTTCTCTCTGAACCACCCAACTGTGGGTGTTAATTATAAATTCGTAAAAATAGCAAAAAAAAAAATATATAACGGAAAAAAAAAGAAAGTGAAGGAAAATGAAAATAATAAAAAGGAAAAAAGAAAAAAAAATATAAAATAATGAAAATAAAAACGGTTGAAATATTCAGAAACAGATCGGTGCATAATGAATGAAACACTTTGTTGGCTCGTAAAATATTTTTTTTCTTCTAAAATTTTTTACATTGTATTTTGTCTCTTTCTTTTTATTTTTTTTTTTTTGTCATTATTACAATTCGGTTATTGTTTTTATAATTAGGAAATTGAATTGATTATCTTTGCCCTATTTTTTGTTTTTGTTTCAGTTGTTTTTTATCACTAGATAGAATAATATTATAAATAGATTGGTTAGAAGTTTTCAATATTTTCATTGACTTTGTATATGATAAATTTAAATAATAAAGTGAAAAACTCTTTTTATTTGAAAATGTTTCAAAGGAATAATACAGTACTTAATTTACTTAATCAAAATGAATTGAATTGGAAAAAAATGTTTAACATAAAACCTTTGACAATTTAATTATTATTTTTAAAAATAAAGGGTTATTTCATTATTTTAGACTAAAAGTTATTCTACAATTTATTTTAAAGTCAATGTTTAAGTGCTGATACTGTGTCACTAAAAGCTAAATGTCATAAAAATTTATATTATTTATTCATCTAATTTTTTTTTTTTTTTTTTTTTTTAACTGGTAGGCTAATAAGCTATACCTTAGGTACATGTTGGAACAGGGGGTCATATTATATTAGTGTTGTTAGAACTGGTCTTATTGAATTTCACATACAATTTAAATGTGAGATAGTACTAGGCCTTATAACATGTAGAAACGTTCTAGATTTTCAATATTTACAATTCTATTTTTTGTTTATATTGTAATATTTTATATTTTACTTATATGTTATTCTATATCTGTGAGTTATATTATTCAATTAAATTATTTGTTTATATTTTGCATTTGTTTATATTGTTATATTAATGTATTTTTTATTAAAGATATATAATTATTAGTTATTGATTATGCCATTAATTTGAACCCAATAGCGAATGGTAGCTGAGTCGAGTCTAATACAAGAAAAGTTTTTTAACTTTCACTAGGATTCGAAGACATTTTCCACCCAGATGTTTGTAAAAATAAATAAATATAATAGCTATACAGAGTTGCAATGCCGTAGTTGTCCTTTAATTAAAGTTTCCAGTTATAAGTATACTTAATAAGTTAAAAATTTTTTTATACGAATTTGGATTCTCTTGCTCCAAATATTTATCCATGAACAAATAATCATATTTTTATTAGTGAGTGCTTTTTACTAATTGTATTTCATTAGCTTGGATACAAAGAAATTTTATCCATAAAATTATTATTTGAAAGTTGCACTGCCGATAAGTTTTTGGTGTAATAGGGACAGCACTTGTAAATAAGTTAAGAATGTTTAAATTGAACAATTCAGTAGGCTAAAAAGTATTCCAATTCTCACATTATGCCATATTACTTAGCATTCCGTCAAACTTTCCACTGTCATAAGTGTTAGCTAAATGCAATTAAATATTACAATTAAATATTGCAACGACGCTCAAAGCGAGGTGAGCATACTAAAATCACATTACGTCACTGGCTAACGATTTAAAGTTTAATTAGATTCGAAGCAATTCAGTACTTATGTAGGTTTCTTATACTACTCTTGAATACATATTTCATACACCTTCTGCAGTTTTTTGAATTTTATTAGTATTAATTTTCTAAAAAAAGTGTAACCTAGGGCCACTACCAACCAATAACTTATGTCTTAAGAAAATTAGATTGGAGTAAAAAAATCATTTGCTGGAATAATTATAATGTCACAAATCGCAATGTCACAAATGAAAGGAAAATTTAAAAATTTATGGTAATTTATTGAAACAGGTTTTATAACCCCACTATTCAGCATCCATCACACCTTATTTTGCAATATAATCAGTTATAACAATCTCATTTATAACAATTATATAACTTATTTATCTGCGTTCTGTTGAACAAACCTCTTATCACTAATCAAATAATAAAATTAATAAATTTTCTTTTGATTTGAATTAGTTATAGTGATTAGTAGTTCATGCAATGAGATTTATGAAATATTACTTTCTGATCTTTGAAATTCTATTAAACTTTTTCATAATTACTATAATGTTCACAGCAGGTTCCTTTTTCAATAAAAATTTCTTATAAACTTTATTTTGGATAAATTTAATTAAAATAGATTCATTTATAAAATTTATTTATCTTTAAATATCTTTTCTTCAAAAAATTTTAAAATACCCTTTCATTATACATTTCTTGTAATCTGACATATAATATAAAATTACATTCATTATAAAGAATTTTATTTTACTTTAATGCTTTTATCAACAAAAAACAATTTTTTTAAATTAAAAACTTTTTTTTTTATTTTTATTAATACAATTTTCTTTTAAATATTACTTCAATCTGCAAATTAAAAATGTTTTCTTATATTTTTTCTTTTAGTTAAAAAAGAAAAACTTATCATAAGTAATTTTTAAATTTTAGTATTGAGAGCAACAACTTATAAATAACCTCACCTTTATTGTTAATAGAATTTTCTTAATAATAGAAGAACACAAAAAAAAAGGACCAAAGTACTTAAAAATCATGTCAAACGAACTAAATACATACTACACATATACACAAACATATTTTATAAATGTATCTTAATTTTTATCTTTTTAAAATATAAGTACACACAATGACAAAAAAAAAGTCACAATTTTTATTCTAATTTCAAAATAAAATTAATTTAAAAAAATATATTAAAAAATTATTAAGGACTTAAGTTTAAGTTGGCAGCGTATATGACACGTATATTGCATGCCCGTATCTCATTTAATTGAATATTTTACTCTTCTGAAGCATTTGCTGTACTCTCGTAGACCTAAATTACTATGTATTAGAAATAGTTGGTATTACCAGCTTTCAAAAAATATGCATTCTTAATGGCATATATTATCCTTTAGGAATAAAAGGACATTTAAAAGTATCCTTGTTGCTCTTGTCTATTAATATATAACTGTTATATCTGCCGATCTTTTATTCATATGTGTATATGTATTCAGTTCCTTACAAATAATTAAGGGAACGATCTGAAAAATCTTTTATCGCTTACTTAATGATGATAAAGGTGCTGTCGTTTTGATGATATTGTAGTAGAAAGTTGTAAATTTTTGATAAAACCGCTGCAACTGAACATAAATAACTTAAATCCTAATAAGCAACCCTAAAATTATACTCGACGACAACGAATTCTCGCGAACCTGCTAAATGTCAAACAAATATTAAATCAACGAAATTAGGAAAACAACCTCGTTTTTTTAACGTGTAACTATTACATCTATAATCAGCAAATTTTATATTTTAAAAACATTGTTTCTTACGTACACCAAAAAGTTATGTTCATGTTTTTGACATTTCAAGAACGTCACAGAAACGTCATCAGATCATCGAACTAAATTCCTACCTAAACTGAAAAATAGCTTTAAACAAAAAACAAAATGTTGCAAAAAATTTCATTTTGTTATTGAAAAACGCTCACGTAATTTTTTTAATGTAAAATGTCAAAATATAATGTAAAATTTTTTTTTTTTTATTTTTTCTTTGTCTTATAATGTACACATACATAAAAATAATATATAATGTGTATTATACTTTAGCTAAAACTCTTTTAGTTTTTCTATATAATAATAATAATTTGATTTACAAAATAATAAAAAAAACAAACAAAAATTGTGTTAGAAAAAAAAAAGAAGAAGAAAAAACGTTAAGAGGATAACGTTATTACTTTTATTATCCTTTTTCATCAAGTTAAAAGGATATATACGCAATCAGGTTTCCATTTTTTGTTTTTGTTTGTTTGAATGTATTTTCATCAGTTTTTTATTATTTAAAAAAAAAAAAACAGAAAATTGTTTTCATCTTATATTTTACTTTTCTTTATTTTTTCATCATAATAATTTTTATCAAGACTCGCCCAACTGGATAAAAGAATAGCAAAAGAATATGGTTCGGATTCTGATTTACAGTGGTTTTATTCAGAGTCAATATTTAGGGTTACTGTAAAGTATCCAAAATTGGGTTCAACATAATTTTGTTTTGTTTGTTGTTTATTTTATGATTCAGATGAGTGATTTTTAAACTCTTTGTTAAGTATATCCTGAAGCCAAATTGAATACAAAAACTTTTATGTATATGTTTTAAGGGATTTACCCGCGTGTGCTTTTATTAATATATTAAAAATTAATCTTAAATTAATATGTACTGTTTTAAAGATAAATATTATACTTGAATTTTTTTTCCCCCTTTCCCCTCCTTTAAGAAGGGCATTCACCAAGTCCATTTAGACCAGGCTTGTGTTTCTCTAATCGTTATATTCACTAAGCTGTTGATTACTTGGCTGTAGCTATTATTTAAGATATGAATACACAAATGTTCAATTTTTGTGCGCCATCTACTATCCTACACAAGGGTTATTTATATATTTTTATTAAATTTGATTTTATATTACGATATTAACTTTTTCGATATAATTATACAATTTTACGAAATTTTTTTTAATTAGATATGATCTGATCGGGGTTTGAACCAGAGAACTTCCGCATGAAAGGCGACGTCTTTACCATTACACTATTGGTCAGACAATACTTGAATTATGTTCTAATAATTTCGAAATACTTAAATTTGAAAGAATTAGTAACCTATTAATTATCGAAAGTTGTTTTAATTTAATCAAACGATTATTATTTATCAGTAGACGACTGTTTGCTTGATCCAATCATTTGTTTAATATATTATAAATTTTAGAAACATCACTTAGCGAAAGGTAGGTTAGTCATATTAGCCACAACAGTCAGTTCGGGTTATGTATTGATCGGAAAAAATTGGACTAAATTCGAGAAATGGTCAAACTACAATATCCAAAAAAGTTAGACTTTTGGGATTTTTTTCTGAATTAATGTTTTGTTTTTTTTCGGAACATTGTTCGGAACTCTATTAGTTCAACTAGACGGCGTTCGTCATGATTTAAATGCTTTCTTATGCTTAATACAAGAAAAATTTTAATTAACCTCAAAAATAAAAACGGTGAGAGTGTAACAAAAAACTGTAACTTTACCTATATACAAACTAACTATCAAAATTGTTAAAGTTACATGTAATTAAATAACTGTAAAAAACTAGCTCAAACTTTTAAATAATTACCTATCGAAAGAACCAAAGCAAACAAAATATATAATAAATTTATTTAAGTAGCTGTTCATAATCAAATCTGAGGACTCAGTAATGTCTGGTTTTAAGAGCTAAATCCCTCTCATTAACATTAAAATAAGAAAAACGAAAGTTAGTTTCGCATAAAGTCTTCGTAACTTGTTCATTATGAACATAATCCGTGCTGTGATCTTAGTAGTTAAACTATTTAATGGATCTAAAACTATTCGAATCCTCTTAATAAAAATTTGCTCATTACTATTAAAGTCCATTTGTTTTAAATAAATCATTTGTAGATACAAAAGACTGCTTTTACAAATCTTCAATTACCAAAAGAATGAATATCAATTAACAGGTGTTGTCTGCTCTCACAGGAAGGAAAGTGAAGTACATTTGTCCAATATAACGTTTAAAGAATTTAAATCTTCTCTAGACCAATTCAATTTTCGAAATCTCAATTCAATTAGTACACCAGACTAGTGGCCCAATTAAAATAATGTTTTAGATATCCAATGACTATTTCAATTAAAAAATTCACCTTTTTGCAAGACATTCCACGAACACAGAATTTTTATACTAACGCAATGAATATTGCCATTCATTAAAATTGTACAACATCTAATGGCTTATACTACCACAAACTATTCTTTAATTCCTTTTACAAAACCAGTCTACCTATAGGTCTCAAAATCATAAGCAATCTGATAGAACGGAATATGTTTGACAAGTTTTATATTTGTTGTTTAGATTTTTTATCCAACATAGACATGCAATTATGTTTCCTTCACATATTTCACTATGTAGGTCAATCCAATTTTTCCAATTTTTCATATTCTATACATTAAGTTAAAAAAAAGTTTAGAAACATATTCTTATCTTTCGATACAACATAGACGATACAAAATAGAATGTTATGTTGCTGGCTTGGTTTTATGTGTAAAATGAGTTAAAACATAAATATGGAGCAACAGTGGTTTTTTTTTTAGGTGTGCTCGATTTATATTTTCTACAGATTGGTGTCAAAAGATTAAAAATCAAACTCTCAAAAACCAAAATTGTGAAAAATCAAAATCTCAATAGTCAAAATCTCGAAATATTAAAATTTCAAAAAACTTTTTATTTGATGTATTAAACACTATAATATTTAAATACAATAAGTATATGTGAAATGCTGAATTAGGAGAGAGCTTAGGATTGAATTCAAAATCAGGATTATACAACTTTTACAGAATATTTTTTATAGTGGTACTGAGTATAAAAAATATAGATTCTGTATTAGGAACTTTTTTAGAGTTAGATTTATAATTTTTAATAAAGGGAATTCCCCGATTTTGAATCTAACTTTATGATCCCTTCTACTTTATAAATTCGTATAAACATATATAATAAATATTCTGTAAAAGTCGTAGTTCCCTAATTTTCAGTTCAACTCTAAGTTCTCTTCTATAATATAGAATTTTACAATGTTTTCTGGTTTTAAAGTGTCGTTGGAAATCAATTTAGAAGAGTAAAATATATAAGCACCTCCCATTAAAATCGTCTTTTTGTATTTATTTTTTTTTTAGATACAAAATATGGGGTAGCAATTTCCAAAAAGCTGAATTTTGAAAAACGGGATTTTATTCCGCACCAGAATTTTTGGTTTTTTTTGTAATTCTAACATTTGAATATTTGAAGATTTAGATTTCCGATATTCCATTATTCGTGATTTTGATATTTCCAAATTTTAATTTTCGAACTTCTGATCACGATTCTTTTTTACTAGATACAAAACATATACTTGTTTTCGCGATACCATTTTGTCCCGAATTTGTGTTCATTTTGTTAAAATCGCAAGGAAAAAAGTTAAAAAAAAAAAATTATGTGTAAGATAAGTTGCTAGTAGCTGTGCTTTATTGGTTTCCCCAATTATTATATTGCGGCTATCACATCATAATGGGTTATTTCCTCGTATTTCTTTCCTTCTGACATTATATAGAGATAATTTATATATATATATACATATTTAAAATTATATATATATTTATAAAAAAGTTTTTTACCGCAATATAGTAAGACTTTCTTAATAGTGGTAATTTGTCAAAATGTTTTATATGTTTATTCCGTATGGGTCCTTCTTCCTTTTCACATTTTTTACTTTTTATATGATCTGGAATGAAACAAACACTATATATTTACACTGATACACTTTTGGTTTCTTCTTAAGTTTTGTGTAATGTTATAAGAGAAAATTTTGATGTCTAGAAAAGTTATAAAATTGGAAATTCTTCTTCAAACTTATTTTCTTAATTTTGTTGAAGTCACGATAATATTAAAGATATTCGGAAAAAAAAACATATGAAACACAGGAGAAAATATTGGTAATAAAATGGAATGGAATATGAAGAAAAAAAAAGGGATCAGAATTATTTTGTTACACAATTACAGTATAATATTATCAAACATGAAAAATGTTTTGAAAGTTTTTTTATATTTTGGAGATAACAAAAGAGGTGAAAATAATAGTTCAATGCATATGTGACCCTTTCCTGAAAATTAGTAATATATTATGGATGAAAGAAATATGAGAAAGAGGGAGATATTTGATGAGGTCTTACCGACAATTCTTTAACAAAAAGTGAAAAGTTTAAGGAAGGAATAGTAGATGGATTGCATTTTTCAATAGAAGAAACAGGGGTTCAAAAGAGGTTTAATAAAAGACACAAAGCATAATAGACCTTCTAAGCAAGCCATTTCTGGAATAAGCTCGATATTAAAAAAAAACCCATCTTCATTCTAGCGCCAGTATTTACGAGATATAAGAATCTCCTTCTTTTTTTGGTGGAATGTTATTCTTTAATTATACAGGTTTAGGTGTGAAAACCATATCCAAGTTTTAAGTTGATCAATTATTTTTGATTCAATATTGAAAAAATTTTTTTAAAAGAAAACTTAGCCTATATCTTAGCTCTATATTATTCTAACCTTAGCTAATCCTACCTTAGTGATTTCTTAAATTAAACATGTAAGGTAATAGTAATAAAGTATTATGTGTTTTGTATTTTCTAACCACCTGTAAGTTGTAACTTTAATTAAAAAATTTAATTTTTTCTGTTACACATCAGACCTTTGTAATAGGCAGTGTACTTAATTACAATTCTAAGTACCAGTATCTGATACTCATTATTTTTTCAAGTACTTACATTTATTACTTAAATTTCAACACTTTCAAAATTTAAGTATAAGTAACAAAATCAAGTAAAAATATTTGTAATTATCCTAAAGTAATTGAATTTTAAGTTTAGTTACTTTTGTAATTACTTAACTATACTTAAGTATATACCTACTTAAAGTAAATAAGTACCAAAAAATACTGTATTGAAGTATTTTGCGAATATTTTCATTCATAAAGTCCGATACTGGATTGTACTACTTGTCTTAGCATTGTACTTGACAAAGTAATGAGAATCAGGTAGTGGTACTTGTAATTGTATTAGTACTTGAAATATACAGGTTAAAATATCGAATTACCTCGTATGTGGAGTGGCTGCAACACAATTGACATTAAAGTTAAAGATCTCAAAAGTTGATGCTCTGTTAGAACATTGACTTCAATGTCAGTCATTGATACCAGGCATAATGACACAGTAGAGGGAGCTGGTTTTATTCTTAAAAAATTCCTCTTGAATCCAGGTTAAGAAGATATAGGAGCCTCAAAGAAACCTGAACACCGTATTTAAATATTAGCCTTATTATCTTTTCTCTACTTTTCCAAACATCTGAACTGAATAAAGTTATATATACATATATTAATACAATTTCATATTAAAAAAATAGTTCGATTTTTTTTTTTAACATTGAAATTGACACGTTTTATAAGAAAAATATATTTATTCACCAAAAGTACATACATGAATATGTGATAAGGTTACTGAATATCTTTTTTATTATTATCTTTATATTTTTGGAAAATTTTTTTATGGAATATTTCCCAATTCTAAATAAAATTATCTGTCATATTAAAGCAACAGTTTTCATTTATTATTCAATATTTGACATTTTATATATAAACTGTGTGCATATTTTAATTTAATATTTCTATTATTATATTTTTATATAGATAATGTCCTAATAATCTTGAGATAAAACTGTTTGTAAATATTATTTAAAGTAAATATATACATATATGTATGTATTTTAGAAAAAATATTAAACAAACGTTTTTTAGTTTTCATAAAAGAAAATTAATAAATTTTCAATATAATTCAATTTTAATACCATTATAAACAGATCTTCTCTATAAAAAAAGGTGATGTTCTAATTATAATATATTTTGAAGTCTAAAGTAATCTTTGTACATAGATAACATAGAGAGGTGGAGGAAGACCATCTGTTTAAAAGAAATAAAGCAATCAATGCATTCACTTAAAGTTTTTCAATGTAAAACTAAGAGTAGATGGATTGCATTGCGAGTGCCAAAAATTCATATCTAATGGAATCAATGTATCTTCTCAAAGTTTCAATGTAAAATAAAATTAAATAAAAAAAAATATTTTTTTCAATATAATACTTTTATTAAAGTAGTACTAGCCCCCTAAAATGAAGCAAATAAAAAATTGAAAGTAGATCTTGGGAATTTATTACTATTTTAATATAAAAGTAAATTGCTGGTAAAAGAAACAGTTCTTTTAATGTTTGAAAACTTTTAAGCTTAAAATATTGAAAATTTTCATTAACCAAAAATTGATGGTAGATCTTTTGCATTTAAAAGTGTTTTAGTATAAAAGTAAATTGCTGAAATGAGAGACAGTTTCATTTTTAGTTAATCTTAAAATCCTCACTTTCTTAAAATTTTAACTTTTATTAGACATATTGTTCATATGAAAAATGTCAATACCTTTTTTCAATTTCAATATAAAATTTTCACCTTTATAACATGTAATTAATAATTCCGGACTCCTGTTTTTATAGCTTCCATTTTCTAATCTTTATTACCAAAATTGCACATATGTGTTTAAGGTATGCGTTTTATAAGATTAGGTTTTTTAAGATTGATGTTGAAAGTCAAAGAGGGTCGTTAGCACTTTTCAAAGTCTAATAGTATTCAAATCAAATTCCTACAGCTTCCCTTAACAACTTTCACATTCAATCTAGCAATGTAATAACAATTTCAAATCAAATACATCCTACTCTGAACTCTTCTTTCAATGAATATTAGTCAATTGACATTTAAAAATTCATTTGATTCACAAAATGTCGCTTTATCTCTTTAAAATATATGCAATATACAAACAAATAATTACCATTAAAAATATAATATCCAATTAAATTGAGATTATCAAAAAAAAATTTTCATTGATTTTTCCGGGAAATGTTTTTCCTTAAAATCAAATCAAATTATCCTTTAATAATTTTTATTTAAACTGAATTTCCCATTTTAATATTAATTTCTAATAGCAATTGAATTAAATTTTCTAAAATTAAAATAATATTCAACAATTGAAAGAAAATTTATGAAAAGCTGAAATTTTCAAAAATAACAATCATTTTCATAACAATTTTCCAATTTTCCAATAATTAAAGTTTCAAGAATCACAAATAACAAAAAAATTTAATCATCAATTTAACATTAAAAAACTCTTAAGGTTAAATATTTAAAAATTTATTCAATTAATATAAAGCTATTTACAATACAAATTCATTAAATTTTCTATTCAATCAGTAGAAGAAAATTGGAAAAAAGAAAATTTTTCAATTTTCTTGAAAAGTTAAATGGAAAATATTTACAATAATAACTATTTATTTCTATTTTTGTTTATTTTTATTGCTTAATGTTTAACTATTCTGAAAAAAAAAAAAAACTGAACTTTATTTCTTTATTCTTCTATTTCCATCCCATCTGTACATCCCTTCGTCCTGTCATTTATTTCGATCCAAAAAAATTATAATTTTCTTTTGGAAATAACTTGTATTGCATCCATTACAACAAAAACAATAGCAACATACAATTGGAAAATTTTTGAAAAACAAAAATAACAATAAAAATTATTGCAAGGATCGTCAAAGTCAAATTGAAAAAAAAATCGTTACGACATTATTGAATGTTTTAATATTTTTCTTGTTATACAAATTGAATAATGTTATTTTCAATTTTTTTTGTTTTTTTTTTTAATACTTTTTTGAGAAGTTTAAAATTTAATTATTTCTTTTTTTTTGAAGTTCCACGACTCAACATCAAATTTAAGATACGCTAACTATTATCTATTCTTTATCTTCTAGAAGTTTCAATTCCGTATTTGAAGAAAAGTTTTATATGGTAGAGGTTTTAATGTCGAAGATCTCATTTTCAAAAACGTCGTTTTCAAAAATATGGTACAGAATTTCGTTTTTCACAATCAGGTTGAAAAACGTGGCAATCTTGATTTTGAATCTTACTTTAAAATCCCTCTTAATTGAGAAGTTAACATATCACGTTAAAAATAAATATTCTGTGAAAGGAGCTTTGGAATTTAATTCTAAAATCTCTGGTAATTCAGAATCTAACGTGGCATTTTTTTTTTTGGAATTATGATTTCATCTCTTCAGAAATCTCATTTTAGATGCTTAATCTTAAAGTAGACTTTCAAATTTGTAAGATATATTATTAGCAATCAAAATCAAGACTTCACTTGTTGCTGACATATTATGTAGTGTTTCTAAAAAATTAAAAACATGATTTTATAAAACGAAATTTTCTTAAAACAAGATTTTGTAAAAAAAAGATTTTCTTAAAACTAGATTTTGTAAAAAGGAGACTTTGTCCACGGAAACTTTTTCAAACGATTTTTTCTAACAACGAGATTTCGTACCAAATTCGTTCATATATAAATGAATACAAGTTTCATAAATTGAAAGTGATATAAAAATGTTACCTTCATTTTTGTATCTTTAGTTTTGAAAACGAAAAAAAATGCAGATGTTGCCAAAAATGAAATAAAAATACACGAAATTAAAATTATTTTTGAAAATTATAATAAATATAATAAGATATTAAAGTTAAGAAAACTGTGATACAGTGACTAACAAAATTCACTTTTTTAATTACTGAATCCGAGCATTTCTAATTTTTCTATTCTTTACCAAGTTTTCTTTTCATTGTGTTCACCACTGTAAGTTAGCAAGGGTACCATAGTCCGGTTGCATGTTCCCAAATTAAACACCTTTCAGTAATTAATTCACTACTATCCATTGTTCAACTATAACCTATTATTTTGGCTATGGTCTGGTAGGGTAGGTTCTCTGATTTTCTGTTTCATACGTTAGCATACGGTTTTCTGATTTTTATTTTCCAATAACTTAACTTTTTGTAGTATTTTACACACCTTGTTTAATCTAAATCTGTGCTACCGTTTTTGATTTATTGCAGTTTCAATTCGAAATATAAAAAAAAAATTTAAACTTACAAAAAAACCACTATAACTGTGAATTTTTCAAAAACACCCTGTATTTATATTACAAATAACTGTAATAATTTGGTTCCTATATATTGTCTTAGGTCAAAAATATGATTTTTTAATTAAAACACTACAAAAAGTTAAGAAAATTTTGTAATGAATTTTTCGACCATATGGTGCCATCTGTATAATGTATATGTCATTCGAAATTTTGGAGATATAAAGTACCGTTATGTGATGACGTCATCTCGATACTTTGGGTCCTCTTTGCGGAAGAATACCGAAAATCATTGACTTAACTCTTAATCAGAGTTATCGAAGTCTTATTATTTTGGAATCAAAGTCGTTCTTCATGACGTTAATTCATAATTTTTCATAAAATAAGTTTAAGAGATATCATTTTCTTAATGATTGACACAAAATACACTTCATATAATAATTAAGTTAAAAGTACACCAAATTTTAGTAAAATTTAATAAAAAAAAAAAAATGCATTATTAACATTTTTTAATAAATGTTGTTAGCCACTGTAAACATACATATATTCAAATAAAAGAAAAAATTAATATTTTAGAAGTTTAACTATTCACAATATAATCTTGAAGAAAAGCTGATGATCTTTAATCCATTTTCCAATTGAATCATTTTTAATGTAAACATTATGTGTTAAAACTTTTTTTACCGTTTCTTTTCTATTTAATTTTTTTTTTTTTTTTTTCATTTTATTTAATATATTTTAAATGTGTTTTCCAATTTTTTTAGTTGATGCACAAATGTATTCAATATATATATATATATATATATATATATATATATATATTATGTACTTTGTTTTATAGAACATAATTTTTTTATATATTTTTTTGTTCTGTTATAATGGTAATAGTTTGAAGTTGACACAAGTTTTTAAGTACAATTCATATACCCATCAAACCGATATAAGTTATCCTTGGCCTGATTATTGAACAACAGAAACTTTAAAAAAAACTTAAAAGTCAGAAATTCAAAAACTATAAAAAAATTTATATATATATATATATATATATATATATATATATATACATAAAATATTAAAAATAATGTACTACTAGAAAATAACAATATAACAAATCAAGCAAAAAAAAAAAACACAAATAAAACAAAATATCAAGAGTTAATCGTAAACAATTGAAATGTAAAATATTGAATTCTTATAAAAAAACAAATACAACACAATAAAACAATAACAAATACAAAGAAACAAAACTGTTACATGAAATCTAGAACGAGTGTTATTGTCAGGAGAAAAAAAATATTAAAAACTATAAAAAATATTTTAAATAACTAAAAGAAGAGAAAAGAGAGGGAGAGAGAAAGTGTAACAAAAAAACTTATAATAAATGATAAATGTTACAAAATGTTATTGAAAAATTATTTTAATAAAAAAAAATAATAAAAAAAAAAACAAGAACAAAATTAAATACTGTAAATTTACCTAACAGAGACGATCTCAAGTTTAAAATAAAAAAAAATGTAAGTTAAAAGCTTAAAATATTATTCAAAATATTAATGGAGATTTTAAAACTGTTTTTATACAGGGTGTTTCTTAATTAAGTGAACTGCTATGTAGCACTGCGCAGATACTTATAGGTAGGCACATTTTTTGTATGGGGTCTCTCCTAGTTTCCAATATATGAGGGCTTAAGTCAAACTGTATTTTAGTTTTCGTAATTTTAGTCTTAACTCTGTTACTTATGAATGCTGCAGATTACTTATGAATGCTGTAAAATGCATTCAAAAGCTTAAGAAATTCGCTTTAAAACAAGTACCTACCCAATTTTTAACTTTTTACACTTTCAAAATTTCGAGTTTCTTCATTTAAAAAAAGTTGAAATTTCAACAAATTTTTTTTTGAAACAGCCACATTTACGCTATGATGTTACATGAAAAAGTTTCAAAATTTTATAACACAATTTTTATTTACTCGTAGTACTCACAATACCCTAATACCAGTGGTATATAGCGATTCACTTAATTAGGAAACACTCTGAATATTATAATACTCATGATCAAAATACTACTAAGTATGTTTCAAATATTTTAATCTTTAAAGGGAGAGTGCAAACTTTCTAATTTATTGTATGATGATGATTTCAAAAAATCACACAGTCTTCGGCAAATCCCAAAAATTACACAAACTTTCAAATAAAACTTTTAAGCATCAGATGTTAATCTACTAAACCATTGGTTAAACTTCATCTGTGCCTTGGTATTTCTTCTTAAAAAAAAATTATTTTCCAAATTTATTTCTTCTCTAACGAAACGAAAATTTTTTTAAACCACGGCAACACTTTCAAAGATATTTTTTTTTTTTTAAACTATATGTACTTCAATAGATAGAGTATTAATCGAATTTTAATTTTAAGTTGGCGGAGTAAACTAAGTTGTTTTACTTATTTGTATGTATACTCAAATATTTTATGATTGCTAAACAGTATTAAGAATAAAAATTGACTCTTACACTTCAATTGCTGCGGACATCATCTAGGATATACCAACTACCCTGAATTAAAAAACAAGAAACCAACTATTCTTGTTATTCCAAAAGAGATTGCATACTTTTAGGAGACTTTTTTTCATAAATCTTATTCTTTATGCATTATATAGTTTTGTTTGGCGCAAAACCAAAAGTTCCAGAGTCATAAGTATCCAAAATTGCTTATAACACGATACTTATGACTCGAAAAATAAAACAAAAGTCTTCGGTGAATAATGACCCACAATGATTCGGCCAAATTTCACCAGAAAGTTATAAAACTTCTTATACTCAAATTTTAAAAAAAGACAAAATATTTAAAGACCAATTTCAGTATTAAAAGAATTTATTATTTGTAAAATTTATAAAAATCTTTTATATTAAGTTAATATTGAATACCCGAGATTTTTTCTAGTTTCCAAAATTCCGTTTTTGTAACCAACTTAAAACTCGCTTCTAAGAGTCTTTTGTATTATATTAGAGTCATAAATCGCCGGGCATCTTTGGCTTCTTTCTTGCGCCATAAGTCTTCGTAATTTTGAACTTCGCATAACAAGACAGCCCACGTGTTATATCTTGATATCACAAGACAGCCCCCGTACAATATTTTCATCTTGTAAGGCAATTGTATGAAAATGAAGTTTTTGACTTGAAACTGTTCACAAAAAAACCACAACAAGTAAAAAAATTTCAAAAACATTTTAGGTAAAATTGCTACAAAAAAAATATATATATTTTTATCAATTCTCTTAAAACAAGCAATTTAAAATAATCGAAACTTATCGACAACAAAGTACAAAAACAAAAAACAAAACAATATTACTTTTTATAACAAGACGAAGATAAGCATAAAGTTCATCCGTTTTCTGTTAAAAACTGATGTAGTTTTCAGCTTCAGCACAACATAAAAGTAAGTAAAAACTTTTAAAAAAAAGCTAGGCCAAAGGAATAAAAATAAATAAAAAAAATTCCTATAGAAATGTTAATCATAAAAACAAAAAAAAAAAAAAATAAGCAGGACACGAATGGAAAATTTTTAAAGGAAATTGAAAAAAAAAAAATTTTCCAACAATTTTAAAATTTTTTCGAATCAATGGAATTATATAAAAAAAAAAGTTCGATATCTTTTTTCAAATTATTTGTATCTATTTATTTTTTATTTTTGTTTTTGTCACTTTTATACTTACGAAGTTTACTTCAAGTAAATTTTTATATTTTTGAAATCAATTCTCAAATGATTATCTCAAAACATAAGGAAAAGAGATGGATTAAACAATAATGATATAAGTAAGTACGATGGGTCCTTTACTATGAAGAACATTTTGGGATGTTATTTCTCACAGTAAAATATCACCACTAAATGACATATGAAGCTGCTTAGCTTCCTTCAAATAAAATCAAATTTAACTTTCAACTTCTTTAGAAATAAGGCACCCGGGGTGTTATTTGTCTTTCAAACTAATCTTCGATTTTTAGAAAAATAGAGCTCCAAAGTGTTAATTCTCTAAATAACATACATATGAAATTCTTGATCGAGTTAGGTTCAAATGTTAAATAGATTTTCCACTTTTCCAGGATTTTTAACCTAACCTCAAAATCTTCCTAATTCAAAATTTCACCAACACATGTACATATAATCTGAAAACTGAGAATATCCCAATGATTTAGATTGACTCATATACAAAGGTATAAGAAATAAGAATCCGGGAATTAAAGGGCTGGGCTTTTATTTTTCTTTCAATTTTCCACTTTTCAGGATTTTGAACCTAATCTCAAAAATTTCCTAATTCAAAATTTCACCCACACATGTACATATAATCTGAAAACTGGGAATATACCAATGATTTAGATTGCCTCATAAACAAAGGTATAAGAAATAAGGATCCGGGAATTAAAGGTCTGGAGTGTTATTTCTCTTTCAATACAAACTTTATTTCACAGAGGGTTTATATCGCGGCACTCTTTTTTACCTATCGAAGATTTTTGTTGTAACCTATGGGTGATGATATGAAACAAATAATTTTTTTACACTTTCTTACATTAGATACCTAGCTTTTAAAATCGGATTCCTATATATATAAAAAATAACTAAAACAAAAATAGAAATGATGGAAAATGAAAAACAGGTATAACATAAAATTGAAAAACTTAAATTTCTATAAATACGTCTTGTAAGTGAAGAAAAAAATTATTAAAAAATGAGTTTTTTTCTTATAAGAGTTTGATTGCTTGATCTTTTCTTCAATGTTCTTCTTAATATTCCTCATCTTTGAATGGTAAATATACGATATAAGATATTGATATAATATATATATTGTATAAGTTTTAATTGTGAGTATAGAAAAACAAGAAACTTTTGTAAATCGGGTTGTAAATGTAAAAATGATAAAAATGATAGAAAAGAACAAATAGCAAAAATCAATATACACTAGGCAGTAAAAATGTACTCAAAGCTTATATTCAACTACCATTTCTGGATTACATTAAACGCTAGGCTTCAACTATTTTTAGAGTATAAGATGGTCGCTAATGCACCACATGGTAACAAAATAGATACTGCATCAAAAGACGGGATATGCCTTGAAAATTGAAATATTTTTTATAAGAAGGCGAAATCAAAAACAACACAATAAACTCTTTACATTTTTTTATACTCAATAATTTTACTTTTGAGTTAAAAAATTAACTCAAATTTTAATATTTGAGTGAAAAGAATTTATTGTTACCACAATTCCAATCAGGTGGTAAATATATACAAGTCAGATGTACAGACAGTTACTAAATGAACTTGGATGTTTAAAGTTAGAAGTTGTAAAAGTTTGAGTATTAAATTTGACTAAAAAACCATAAAACGAAACAAATAGAATTTATACTGATTAGGAAATTTTTTGTCTTTCGTTGTACACTATCCTAGTTTACAATTTTCCTTTCTACTTTGAAAATAAATAAAATTAAAGAAAAAAACACTTAATGGCAGGTTTCTCTAACTTGTTTCTTGTGGAAAATTCTTGAATATTTTTTCCTTTCTTGAGGAAAATAAGCGATCAAATTATCCTGAAAGAGTGCATTTATCTTTTAAAAAAAAAGTGAAAAATTAATGTCAATTAAAATCATATTTATAAAAGTATTAAGATTTAAAAGCCTTTAAGTAGGTGCATAAAATTTAATAACCTTCTTTACCCTAAATTTTTTTAAAGCCAATTATTTAAACAATAATAATGATAAAATTAGATATAAAATTTTTGAGTATTAAATATGAAGTATAGTTCCTTAATTGAATTTGAAACAGATTTGGTGATATCTATTGAATTGTTTAGATCTGTTCACTCCTATTATATCATTTAAATAATATAATAGAATTCATAAGACGTGTTAAAGATAATATCTTTATATTAAATTATTAATATAATATTAATTGACAATAATTATACTACCTTTCTTATACATTTAAATTAAAAATTTTAAATTTTGAAATAACATGACGAGTCTGTACCGAAATCTTTTTATTTTTAATCTGATTTAATCAAAATCTGTTTTTTTTCACATTCTGTAAAAGGCGTATAATTCTTTTGAAAAAAATAATATTTTGAAAAAATAAAATTTTGACAAAGATGATTAAAAATAAAAAATTTTTGGTCCGCTCCCAAATGATTTTCCAATAATTATTTCAATATTTTTATGAAACAAAAAAAAACCTTCATTTGTTAAATTTTTCATTATATAATAACTAGCTGTTAGCCCGTCACAAAATGAAGGAGGGTCAATTGAAGGAAGAACTTTTTCTAATTAAAAACTATTTTTAACTTAATTATATTCATTACATATACACATATTGTATATCAATACCATTTTCTTAAATAAAGTCGCAACCGTTATATTTTTTTGTATTGCGTAGGCTATGCTTCAATTCTACTAAAACATTCTAATAATAGAGTCTTTGTTTACATTAAAATCGAAATACTTGTTGCCAACATTCTACAATGTACCTACTCAACACCCTTAATCATGTACCTATTTATATGTATAGTATTGAATGTTGAATTTTGAGCTGAGTTTTACATTGTCAAATGCAAATTATAAATTTTATTTTTTGATTTATTTTATTATACCTAATTAAGTCAAAAAAGATATCTTTTGTTTGATTTCTATGGTGCATTTGGCTTTTTTTCAGGGAAAAGGGAAACTTTGAAATTGCTTTGTTTATATTGCTTGGTTTATTTGCTTTTCAAAAGCAAGCAACACAGCAAAGCATACATTGAGCTTTCGCCGTTATTTCAGATTTTCACTGAGAATAATTTAAACTTACTACAGAAATGTTTCTGTGAAGCCTAGTCTTAATTTTTAATATGAAATGTTTTACTTTTTATATAAAATTTCCAAAAAATATCCTGCGAGTTTTAAAAACTGAAATGAACTTATTCGTAAACATTTAAAATAATTTAATTTTTATATTTATTTTTTTGTTTTTAAATTAATAAAATATTTTTTGGCCCGCTTATGATAATTTATGATATTTTATTTTCTAAAATAAAACACATCCAACAAAACATTAATATTTTATTTTTTTATAATTGAACACATCCAACAAAACACATTTAATTGAATGCGTTTGTTACACCTCATTCTAGACAAATATATTAATAATAATAATAAATTGATAAACTATTTTATATTTATAATTTAATAAAATTTTTCTTTTCTTTCCAGGTATGAACCTCTGATTTTCGAAAATTCTTTGGACAGAGATGACAGAGATTTAAATTAATATCGATTAAAAATACAGGTCTTTTAACAAAAAATATATAAGCAAAATATTAAACACTAATTTTAAACATAAATATATCATTTCTTTTTTAACCGAAAGCATTTTACCTTTAAGAGAATACATTTGTTTTTTAAGTGAAGACTTATTTATTTTAAACAACAAAAATGTGTTTAATTAAAGTAAAAATCTTCATTTAAAAAAAAGTCATCATTTAAAATAACAATGCTTTTACTTAAAAGAAAAATGATCCACTTAAATTTAAAATGTCTTCAATTAAAGTAAAAATTAGTTAGAAATTTATATTTTTTATCATCATAATTTAGTTTCCGGTCAATTACAATAAATTAAATAATAATGAAAGGTAGATCTAGTTACAAGTGTGTCAGCGTAAATAAAATAATATTCAAAGAAAAGGAAGAAAGTAATATTAAATTAACCATGCACAATAAATCCTGCAGATTCAACCGTTTTAATTTATTAAACCACAAAACCTATCTTCCATTTAATTTTAGTTTTCTTCAACTTTATATATCTTGTAAAATACCTTATGATGATAGAATATTATTTTATAACATATTGATCCAATTTTATATTTTAAAATTGAAATATATCGATATTAATTTATTTATTACACCCTATTGATTTAAACTAAATGAAAAATAGAATTAATAGAGAGTGAAAGTTAGACTGTCTAATTAATTTTTGATTGAATCTTATAGATTTTTAATAAAATATTTTATGACTTTATTATTGAAAATTTAACAATAAAAATAAGAAGTTAAGGCAATTTTAGTAATTATCAAATTATATAAGAAGTTCCCATATATGATTAAATATTAATTCCTGAAAATTCACTTAAATTGAAAAAAAAAGATCCAAACAATTTTATAATTTAATTTATGTTATAATTTATCTCAAGATAAAATTTCAAAATAAATTCATTGGAAACAAAAACTAAAGTGTATTAATTACAATTTAATTCCAGAACTTGGACCCTTCTGTATAATTTATTATTAATTATTAGTTAATCAATAGTTTTCTGAATAAATTTGACTGAAAACCAATTAAAGTTGATTCGTAAAAACACTCACTTATCAAAAAAAAATTATTGAGACTTGAGTAGTGATAAATAGTTGGTGCAATATGGCTTTGGTTTAGCACTTGAGTCTAATATAAAAATAATTTATATTCTTGTAATTAAAAATCTTATCTGGAATCTGGAATAAAAAATCAAATCTGAAGTTGAAGCTCTACTCCATATATAAGAAATGTAAAAAACTTTTTAAATAAAAAATTATAATCAAAATTTAATTAAACTCTTTATAAAAATAATTTTCTTATTTTAAAACCTCATACTCCATTCTGTTTGCCTATATAAAAAAAGCACCTACATATTATCATTGATAAAACATATTATATAACCTTCAAAACATTGTTCATAACATTTTCAATTCTATCTGTCAGTTCCATCTTTTATCGGAAAATTGAAAAAAAAACCCATCAAATTACTTAAAAAATCTTTAAAAATCAACAAAAAAAAAAAAAATAAATAAATAAGTGAATACCCCCTCTCTCTGATCCATTATATTCCTTTTTATGTTTTTGAAAGTTATCACTTAAATCCAAAAATTTTTTTTATCTTTTTTCAAAAGCAACTTTTTTTTATAAATAAAATTAAATAAAAAATGAACATAAAAAACTTCTTAAAAAAAAAAATAAATACATAAAAAAAAAAATAAGAAATCCATTCACACTTTAAAATTTTTTCCGAAAAAAAAACCAAAAAAAATACCAAAAAAAAATTTCATATACCATCTTTATTTCAATCTTTCAAAATTAATTCAGTTAACAGCTTTTCAGTATAATAAAAATTGCACCATAATTGATAACACTCCCAACAACAACAACAACAACAAATAATATGAAATGAAAAAAAAAAATTAAATTCACCATTTAATAGAATGAGAAGGATATAAAGTAAACAAATATTCTCTTATTCTCTTTTTCCATCACTAAATTTTGAATTCAATACTCGAAAGGTATAAATTAACACGAAAATCACTGCTTTTATTCTCCAAAGATTTATAATCTTTAGACCATATTATATATAGTAGTAGGTTCAAATATTCAACTTTAGCCCACTTCATATCTCAGTTATAAATATATATCTAGAAATATTTAGATATACAATAAAATATTATGTATATGTACATAATTCTATATAGAACGGATATAAGAAACAAATAAAAAAAAAATAAAAATAAAATGAAACCAGATACGTATTAAAGATATAAAATATATAAATTGATGAATGTCCTGCCATTACACAAATGTATAATAACTCAAAAAGAATCTTAATTTTTTTTTTTTTTTATGGTTTTATGTTTTTTGTTTTTATGTACATTTTTTTCATGTCGTTTTGTTGTTAGGACTAACGTATTCCTTCAACTTTTCAACAGAATAATATATTTAAATTCAATATATTAATAGCAGATAAAATTTGTATCGAAATTCATAATTATTTCTTCTTGGGTTTTATGATACGACCAGCCTTGAGGGATAGCACTAATTAATAAAATTGAAATCTCGTTGTTTTTTTTTGATCATTGATTAGTTATTTAAAAAGTACAAATTTAAACTGTGCAACTTTTATAAAGAGTAAAAAACATGTCAGATTCAGCCACATTTGAAATGTCTACTAGATTTTTAGAAGCTTGTACTAAGACTTGCTCTAATGTAGTTCCATTTAGATGCTGATAATCTCAATTAGGAAACGAAGATACAGTGATAACCTACAAGTATATAATGTTTGGTGAAATATTATTGTAACTTTTCTACTAATATTTTTGTAATATAAAAGCTTTTTGCTGCAACCATTACCCTTGGGGTTTGACATGATACAGTAATTATTCATGATAGATATTTTAATCTTTAATATGAATACTATTCATGTTTTTTTTTTTGCTCTATTGATTTGTTCCACTAGACATTTCCATTGAACTCTGTTTGGTGCTGTTATTTTTGCACTCTTCCAGGCTATACCTATTAAGTTTAACTCCATCCTTATTATTCTGTGTCAGGTGTTAATCGGTCAATCTCATCTTCTAGAGCCTAGCGGATTCCTTTGAATAGCTATTCTCGCATGCCCGATCAACCTCCATTTCAGTTTCCTAATTTGATGCGCTGTATGCTTTCCACTCAAGTTTAAGAAATCTGTATTCGTGATTGTTCTACTCCAATATCCTGCATATGGCTCTAAGGTATTTATTTATGAATGCCTGAATCTTGTTGTTTGTAGTACTGAAAGCTAGCCAGGTCTCCCTACTATAAATTAGGATTTGAATGCCCGAAAAATAAGCAGATTAACGTTTCTGGCAATCACAATTTTTTTGTTTTTAATTGTTAAACAGAACCTCATTCGAAAATTGAAGATTTTATATTTCATTATTTCAGATTTCTAAATTCTCGGGTTATCGACGTATTATGAATTCTTGTTAAATACAGACAATGAGCGAGCTTGGCAAATTTGAGTTGTAGGCCAAAAATTCATTTAATTTCAAGATCGCGCTCGCTGTATCCAAGTCCGAAGCGTTACAAAAAATATCTCATGACAACACATGTGCTCTAATGATTTAATTTTCAAAAGTTCATCAAAATTATTGTAAAATACAATACATCTGGCATACCTAATCACTACTATTAATTCAATAGACCACAAAAACGTATACATTTTGGAATTTTTCTTTCTTTTTCTTAATTCTATACCATATACAAAAAAAAAAAAAAAAATGTGAGAATATTATTTTATATTAAATTGACCTTAATAACTATCTATCTGTCTTTATATGATTATTACATAAAATGGACTAAATAACAAAAACAACAAACAAAAAAAACAAACAAAAATTAAAAACAAGAAGGAGGGAGGTTTCATTTAATAAGGAAGTTTCATTTCAGTTTCATTTTCATTTTTTATTTATCATATTACATAGATACGTATATTGTATATATATATCTAATATATATATACATATACAAGTATAGATCAAAAAGTATTTTTTTTATTATTATTATTATGTACATATTTATATAATGATACAATTATGTACAATATACATTTATACATATAGATTTATTTAATCTAATAAGTAATAAACATATAAATATACATAAATATATATATATATATACTTAAATAATTCCCTAAATATCTCATAATATAAACTAAATCAACTCATCGAATTTTGAAGTCCATATTTTTTTTGCCATAAACAATCAATCAATAAAAAAATTGTTAAAATACGTGTCTGTCATACATACCCACATGAACATTTTTGTATGTGTTTGTGTTCAAAACAAAACTTGCAAAAAAAAAAATATAACAGTAAAATCGAAAAACAAAGAAAATACAAAAATTCATATTATATAGAACTTATCATAAAAACGGACTTAGAAAAAAATGATATATCGTATATCCGGAATGAGTACATCAAAATTTTTTTTAAAAAAAACTCTGAAAGGATCAAAAAATTTTCTTTTTTGATTGCCATATATCGGCAATAATTGGTTTTTTTGGTTTTTAAATTTTTGGTATTTTCATTTTTTTTTTCTTTGTTTTTCTTATTGTTTTTTTTTTTTTAAATGGTATCATAAATATTATGAAATCAATTGTATTGTATTAAGGTTTTAAGGACATTAATAAGATAAAATGTTATTGAAAAATGGTATACAACCGCAATATGAATGCATAGATATGAAAAACCAATGAGACCCACATAGTTTTGGATTATTTGGCAAATACAGATTCTTATAATACTGGATAAAATGGTAATTAAGTACAGTTCTAAATACCATTACCTGATACATCATTACTTTGTCAAGTATCAGTATTACAAAGATTTCAATACTTACAAAAATTTAAGTATAAGTAAAAGAATTATGGAAAAATACTTGTAATTCCAAGAAAGTATATTTTGAGTTTAGTTACTTTTGTAATTATTTTTGATACTTAAATATTTTTAATCATGTGAATATCAATATTTAGAATACTTATACTAAAAAAAAGTAATGAGTATCAGAAATGGTAACAGTATAGTAATTGTACTGTATTTGTACTGGTACTTGAACTATACAGGTCAAAATTGAGCCTCTTTTAATCTCTTTATTTAATAAACAATCTGTTTTTGCTTCAGCCTACCGTAGTTTAGTGTAATTATCAAAATTATTGCTTACGTCATAATCTACAAGATGAGACTGTAATCATATAATCTTAATTTAAATGTGTTAATATCTTTGGTTATGTGAATGTGAATGCACTAATCACATATCTCTTCTTTAATATTTTTTCTTAAAAATCATTTCGAAACTCAGAGTCATCTTCGTGGAAGTCACGTTTTGTATGCTAACAGTGTGATCTGTAGGAAACCACTTTGAAAAGATTCTAGATTCATTTAAAGTATTCATTCACCTGCACCTTTTAACAATATTTTATTGTACCCTAAAGTATGTTAATCGCGTCACCTCCTGAGTTGCTGTAAGTTTGAGAAATTTGAGGAAAATTAAAGTACGGTTTTGGATAGCTCATGCAATTGATTAAGGTAGGAGCTTCAAATTTGGTAGAAGGTAGTCGCTGTTCGATTTTTTTAATATTCCTGAAATCTTAGATGAATTGAAATGGTGGTTCGTGTAAGTGTCGTTTTTATTAAGGTATCGTAAGGATTTAAAATTAAATTGAATTTTCCTAGGGTAATGTATTAAAAAATCGGCTGCATCGACTTACTATTATTTCATAACATTTTTTTGAAATCAACATATTTAAGTCAAAAATTATCCAAGATTTTTAAAAATTAAGATAAATATTAATATGCTATCAATATTATTTAAATTAGCAAAAAATGAATAATTTAGATTAAATGATTTTGTAATCAAATTAAATTTAAAAAATTATGTTCTAGTTGACATGATCAACTAATAATTAAGTATCACTTCCCCAAAAAAAAATTGTACTATAAAT
Source organism: Dolichopus griseipennis (assembly GCA_963082915.1). NCBI lineage: Eukaryota > Metazoa > Arthropoda > Insecta > Diptera > Dolichopodidae > Dolichopus > Dolichopus griseipennis. The sequence goes on from OY720441.1 coordinate 56,429,220, forward strand.
ATACAAAAATTATATATCAAAGATCTTATAACAAATTTGATACGTGCACATGTACAATACTTTATGATATTTTCCCAAAATTTCTAATATATTAAAAACCTATCCGTTTTCTTATCCTATATACAGTAGGATATACAGGATTGATTTCATTTTAATGTTCTAGATTTTTGTTGTGTGGTATGAATTTCAAAATAGATGCAATGTCTGCAATAAACTATTTTTTTTTTACTGACATATTTTTTGAAATGCATTCATTTGAAAATGCTATGTCAGTAAAAATATATGCACATGTGGTATATGTGAAGAATCTAATATATAATATATATATATATATAAATAATAGCAGACACGTGCATGGTAATTCTACAATTTCAATAAAAAACCTAAAACTAGATAGAAATAGTTACTTTTGTGGAAAAATAAAGTGGAATAAAATGGAGAATCTCTGTATAGGAATATAAGATTAAATTTAATTCTAAATTATGTGGCAAAGTATATTATATTATTTTTATATTAAAAAATTTATTAAAAAATTAAAAACAAATTGAAATAATATTGTGATAAATTATCAGTGATGGTGATTTTTGGGTTTTAAAAATAGTCACTTATTAAATTTTATAGATTGTATATTAGTAAAATCAAGCCATACTGATTGAAGTATATTTGGTTTAATTTAAATTTGACAAGAATCTGCTTATATAACTCATTGAATTATTTTTTTAATTTATTACTTATAACTATAGCACTATCAGAAAAGTATTGATTGACAAGACATTAACCAAAATAACCGTAACAAAACAGAAAAAAAATGTGCGAAATTCGATATTTTGTATTTTTTCGGAAAATATTTTACGAATACTAATTATAATAGAAATAGTAAGTGACGATAAAATTCTATATCATCTAAAAATAGAAATTAAATAAAATTTGAATTAAATTGATAATTAATCTGAATTTAAACAAAATAAAACTTTCAAGTCAAGAACTTTTTTTGAGGTTATGATATACGTAATTTTGTTCTAAACTTCGTTACTGTGGTGTTTTGTAAAGTTTGTTGCATTGAAATAATATTATGAAATTTTGTAAGCATCTCATATAATTTTTCTTTCATGAGAAATATGGAGAGCATCTTCGATAAATTGCAACTGTATTGCCAGAAATTGCAACTGTATGCAGTTCCTTCCTTCTTAGAGTGTGACTTTAACACACTTAAAACACTACATTTTGAAACAGAACTTTAGGATAGGGCCTTTGATACAATTGTACAGTGTGGTTTTAAGAATGGGAATTGGGTGAGAAGACTTGAGGAATTGGGGATAATAGATTAGTGGAAGTATAAATGGAAAATGTTATGGTGAAAGATGTTAATGTTGTTGCTAAGTTTAATTAAGTGTTTCACATACGAATTACATTCTTGTGTAATTGGTTAGAATTATTTAAAATATACTGGTCGCTTTACAGCTACTTTGACCTTTATTTGACTTTTCAAATAGCTAATAAAATAGAAATGAACTCAGTTTTATATTCTCGATATTTAAGCAATGAAATTTTGATATGGTCTTATTAAGTCTAATATCAACGTCTGCGTTTCAAACGCTTACTAATATAAATATGCTTAATCCAGTTATACAAATTTTTCTACGCTCTTAAAATGCGCTCTTTTTTAATTCAACAACATTAATTATATATTATTATAATTAATAATTTAGTTATTTTATATATTAAATTAGATTCTTAACCACGTTAACAGCCTAATCCTATTAAAATTACATTAAACAGGGATTTGAAAAGTGTTAAGAATTTAAATTTTTCTTCAAATTCCAGTTCATAAAACTCCATTAAAATTCACTGAATAGTTTCAATTTTATTGTGATATTACAATTACACTGACTTTATTTACGGGATATCATCTGACCAATAGCTCAGTATTAAAGTGGTGGCTTTTAAATCGAAAAGTCTCGGGTTCAAGTACTGCTCGGATCATATCCAATAAAAAATTATGTGTATATTAAAATAATTTAATAAGAAGACCAAATATCAAATATGCGAAGGATTAATGTTATCGGGCAATATTTACTATTGTCTGCTACTACAAATAATTAAATAAATAAATTAAAGGCTAACAATATTTATTACAATTTTCCCTATATTCCTTTCTTTTATTACAAACACCCAGCAATTCTTAATTATGTATTAAACATATTTCCTGCATTTAGATAATAGCACAATATAATATATAAAATTTTAATATATTATGTATTTATTTTTTTTAACTAAATTTTACTTACCATCAATATTAGTTGCTTCACATCTCCATACTTGCCCAAAGGCACCTTCTCCCAATATATTAAAGAATTTCAAACGATGTCTTGGAAATTCCCAAAGATCCGTTTTTGATGATTGTGAATTGTTACTATTTCCTAGTCCACCATTACCATTAATACAACCAGCACTGCCACCATTCGAACTACTTGTTGATAACTGTGAAGTAACCTATATATATATATATATATATTTAATATTATCATATTTCATATTAATAATTTATTTTGAAATCAAATTCTTATACGTATATATGCATATATATGATTATATAAACGGATTATAAGAATATAAAAAAACAGCAAAATTTTATTATTATTTATACCGTTACATACCTAAAATGTCTACACAAAATCATAAATATATTGTATATACACATAATAACGTTTTTTATGTAATAAAAAAAAAAAATTGAAAAAAAAAAAATCTGATAAAAATTTGGGCAAAAAAAAAATAAGAAACAGATAAAACCTTAAAAATTCATTTATTTTTTATATATTATATAAATTTTGTATATACATAAGTATATACATGTAAATATGTATATTAATATTAATGTATATAATAATATGTTGAATATATTATATGTATGAATTAATAATATACATATGGTTTTTCCAGATTAAAAAAAAGCACACTCACAAACATATATATCTATATACATATATTTTATACTTATATATATTTATAGATATATATATATATGAAAATGTACTTATATTATATTAATAGAAAAAATATGACTATGATGATATGCCACACATACCTCATTGAATTTTGATTTGTTAGAATTCAATTTGAATTAAAAAATGAACACAAAAAAAAGTTTTTTGCTGACATTTACATACAAAATAAAGTTGGAAAAACGGTTGCAATTCAATTTTTATTTTATGGGCAATCTCATTTTAAAATTTTAAAAATGTTCCTCTAGATGATAAAGAATTCTAAAACAAAAATTAGTCCTAATATGGATTAGTTCTTGTTATATTTACTTATGTTCATTGTATGTTTTAAGTATTTCTTTATAAATGTGAAATATTTCAACAACTTCCTATTAAAAAGAAAAAAGTCACGCCAAAGTAACCGCAGAAAGTTGTCTTTTATTATAATAGATTAGACCTATTTTCATTTGCAAGCACTAATTGTTTTTTACAATAAGAGTGTGTTCCGAAAGTTGACTATATATAAATAAAATTTTCTACCGTAAGTCATAATTCGTAAGTTTCCTACCTATTAAAAATCTTTGAAAACCAGCTTGCCAAACCGTCCTCACTACCACTCCTTTAATTGAGATCTATGGTACGTTTAAAAGATATCTCACAACTATCAAGTGACTAATAAACCAAAATCCAAACCCAAATCGTAATGATGCATTCATTAACTGCAACTGGGTTCCAAAATTTTAAATCCAAAAGATAGTGAATAATAAGGTGATTTATAAAAAACTACCTCGAATTTCCCGAAAATAAATACTTTTTACGATATAAATACCTTTAAGGAAGTTCTGCTCAGCAAATAGCTAAAGTTATAAGTCTATATAAAAGAATGTAACTTAACGAATGAGCTCAAATTTGAGCTATACTTTGCCCGTTAGCTCAGAACAATAAGTTCGTAATACAAAAAATAAGAACAGCAAAATTGATTTTTCATCAAACGAACAATTAAAACCATTTTATCAGTTATTTTTAGATAGAAAATAGATGCAGAACTTATCGTCTGGAACGAAACGAAATAAAAATTAAAAGTTGCGGAATGTTATGTACTTTGCAACAAAACATATAATTTAAAATATCATTCCGGAACTTTATCCGAATTAAATTTTAAAATTTCCGAGTTTATTTTGAAACCTTCATCAAAAAAACCAAAAAATAAAATTCCTCACACTTTTATAATTCTTGGAAAATCAAAAAATAAAAAGTTCACTTTCCTGGAACCCATTACATATAATTGAGAAAAATATGGGAATTGTTCCGAAAAGTGGTTTATTTTTTGTTCAGTTTGAGTTCTTCGGAGGAAATTTTTTTTCGTTCTCTTCCGAAAAAAATTTAAAAAAAAAATCTGTTTTTTTGATCCGGAGAGAACAGAATGTTAGTTAACAATTTTATTTTGTTCCAATGTCGTTTCGTTCCGGACCCTTGTGCAGAGCAAATATAACAAGTATGTTGCTAAATATAAATCTTGAATTCTAATAAATAATTTTAATTAAATTTTCCGAGAATTAAAATGTCAAATTAAAATTTGATATAAATTGAAATTCTCGGAAATTGACACAAATGATTCACTCACTAAAAAGAAAAGCACAGCATATTCATACATATTTAATTAATTTGATGCACAAAATGGATTATTTTGATATGCAGGTCAATTTAACGGAAATTTTCATACATACATACATATATTCACATGTACCTATACTTATTCATATTATATTTATATTATATACAGTAGCTTTAAATTTTTTATTTTACATATTTATTGACAAATAACTTTTTTTTTATCATTATTTATATGTGTCACGTGCACCATTTTGTTGAATTTTTAATAGTTCAATAGTGGGGGTAAACATATAAAATAAAAAGCTCTTTTATTTGAGTGATTTTTTTTTTTTAAGTATTTGACAAAAAAAAAAGTCGTTTAAATTTTTTTTTGACATTTCAAACAAAACTTTTAAAATAAATCGATTATTCAAAAAAATAAAAAGTCAAAATAATAGGAAAAACATATATGCAAACAAATTACATGAAAATCGATTTTAAATTTTTTTTTTAAATTTTTAAGAGTAATTTTTTTATTTTGTAGAACTGTATGCAACTTATTTTTACAAAGTATTATACCTATGTGTTAATAATTTTGTAGTGCTTTCAAACTTTTATAAATTTTATATTTGTTTAACTAAAATTTAAGCTTAAAAAAGTTATTATATAAAAATTGTCACATTAAAAACTCTTTAACATTAATTAAAAAATTTTAAGTCTTTCAGTGATTTGTTTAAAAATCTAAACTGACTTTATAAATGTTTGACGATTTGTAGTTATATTAAATTTTAATTTCGTTTGTAAATATCGAAATATCATGTATCTAAGCATTTATATTCTTAAAATTATATTAAATAATATGTAAACAAGGAATATAATTAATTATTTAATTTATTTATTCATTTAGCACTGAAATAATATTATTTTAATATAAAATTATGCTCTATTTACACTATATAATTTTTGACATCTGTCATTTGAGATTACTCAATGTTTACACAAACTCTTAAGAGTAGTCATTCCATTTGGAATGAATTTTAACGAGCGTCAATAAATGGCTAATATAATTTACATTAGAAATATAACTGATAAAAATTGGACGAACTAAAATGTCATTCACAATTAGTTCTTTGAAAATTATGGAATTGTGGAAGCTTATTTTGAAGATCTTCAAAGAAACAAATTTAATTTTATTTCATTATTAGAGTATAGTGCGGGGTACGTACATTTAGGTGAGTTTAACATTGGTTAATTATAAGAAATTGTGTAGATACACATATAATATAAAAGTTTTTAAAATAAAAATCAATTGTAAATAAAGCTTTTGAGTTGGGGACGAATCTCAAAATCTAGTTTAATTTAAATCGCTATTTTAAAATTCGTAATTCTTTAAGTTTTATCGAAATCTCATATTTAAAAATTGGTTTTTTTTTTTTTATTTTTATTTCAAAATTTTATTTTATTTTTTTATTTCAAATATGGATCAATTTATTCGAAAAAATACATTTTATTTTCTACATATAAATAAAACGTAAATATCCTGGAAATAGCGTAAAATTCAGATTTCAAATAAAACTTTAAAATCCCTCCTCTATTCAAAATCCTAGAGTCAAATAAACGAATATTATTCATCAAACTCCAAAAAAATACGTAAACTGTGAATTTCGAAAGTTTTTAGAAAACCAAATGAATTCCATTTTGGTTTTATTACACTCTTATAATAAATCTTTTAAATTACATTTAGAAAGTTTTTTATATTTTCTGTATTGAAAAAAATTAGAGATTTACGGAGATTTAAAAAAAAAAAATAGTTTTTGATAAAATAAGATTTAAAAAAAAACGAGATTTTGAAAAACAAGATTTTAAGAAACGGGATTTTAATAAGCGAGATTTTAAAACACTGGAATTTTTTAAAGGACAGAACTACATCTACTTTATATAAACAGATAGGTCTCTATCGGCTTCTCTAAATTTAGGCGTTAGTAAACCATGTTCTCCCAAATGTACTCCCAATGGATTTCAACTCTTTTATAACGGATTATATTGATATAAAAATCTAAAAGGTTATAGTAAGGTTTAAGGAAACCCTCAAAAGTTATTCCTTAATTTTAATTTCACTAAAAGAATGAAACTTTATACACTGAAAAAAAACCCGTGCACAGAAGGTACTGACAACATGAATATAGTTGACCTATAACACGAAACTGACCACGAAAAACTAAATCTCAAGATAATTTTTTTTTTTTTTTGTTTTTGATTAAATTTTATGCTTTTCACTTAACTCATTTTTCCAAAAAGGAATAATCCTTGAATTTTCGTATCCTTAAAATAGAAATATAATTCCTAATAGAATTATATAGAATTTTCTTTTCATCTTCTCTTTATGAAAATTATTTCACTTTAGCACTATAAAAAAATGGAAATTATGTACTTTTATTTCGTTTTATTTTTTTTTTCTTGTAGAATTGTGGGGAGGCACTAAAGTTGCTTGAGAAAAAAAATTCCCAAGTATCAGTAGTGAAATAAATTTAAATTTCAAGTGAAAAAATTTGTTCTAAATTAAATTTTGTACATTTTTTTAGTGCTGTTGTTTGTTTTTAAACTGGTGAAGGCCGTTAAGACTTCATTAAATAAAAGATTAATTTTCATTATGGTTGAAAAAAAAAAAAAACAGAACGTAAATAAAATAACCCTTGAACCAACAACAACAACAACAGTAAAATAATACAGAAGTTAAAATTAACACAACAAGGTTAACCAATATTTCTGTTGCAATTATCAACTTTTCAGTTTTTTAATATTGGACTATGGTAGATATGATACTTTTTTTTTTTTAAAACAATAAGTATCTTACTTATTACAACTTGTCTAAATTTAATTTTCCAACCCCTGGTTTTTTTTTTATTTTCCACCACTTTATTTGTGACTGTTGGAGGAAAAAAAATTAATTACAAAGATTATATTTCCCATTTTCTCAGTTGTAATAAAAGAATTGAAAACTGTTTTTATTTTGTAAGGAATACAATATTCAAATTTAAATGGAAAACTATTTTTTTTTTTTTAAATAAAGTACATTCAAAAGAAAATTATTTTGAAATATTGATTTTTAAATATCAATTAGAATTTTTATTAAATTTTTGTACAGTTAAGCTTCCAATAGAAATTTAAACAAATTTGGTTTTAGAAAATCTCGTTTTTGGAAAACTTCGTTTATTAAAAAAATCTAGTTTTTAAGAATTTTAGAGTTGGATACAAAATCAGAATTATGAGCTTTTTTAGAATATAGAAAACTTGATTTTCTAAAACGAGATATATAAAAAACCAGATTTTCCAATACGGGATTTTTGAATATCGGATTTACTAAACCAAGATATCAGATTCAACCCAAACAATACATTTGAATTTGTTTTATCTTAGCGTTTAGTCAGTTATTTTTATATTTTAATTTGATTATGTGCTAATGAGGATATAATATTAATCACTACTAATAAAATTTTATCACTATATAGGTTCCGGAATAATTTGATTATAGAAAGATTTAAAAGCCCTTGAACTTGTACAATTCCTTAATTTTTAAAGAACTAATTTTGATCATTGAAAATATATACCTGCAAAAGTAATATTCTAAAACTGTATAAGCAATGTGGTTAGCTGAAGCTGGGATTAGAGATCTAACAGTTGGCAGATGAAGTCTTGATTCACAAAATCATTCTATGAGGTCTGAGCGCTATTGAACTGTAATTGACATTTGACGAAAGAAACCAAAAATAAATGAAGTTTTTTGAAAAAAATTAAAATAAAAACGTGGCATATAAAAATTAGATTTCACCCTAATAACTTCCTAAAAGCCTCACCCAAATTGCCCTTTAAACTCGGTTTTGATTTTAAACTAATTGTAAACAATTTTAAAAACTTTTTATTTAGCTAATTATCTCAATGATTCTTCAAGAAAATCTTTAGAAATTTTCCTGGATGAATTCCTAATTAATAAACTAATTCATTTTTCACACAATTCTAATTGCACCAAAATAATTTTCCAACACTGTACCTAATTGCAAAATGAAAATTATATTTTCTATTCTAGGTCATTTTCAAGAAAAAAATTATTTTAATTTTGCATTCCTTCAAGATTTATATTATTTAACTTATTTCCTTATAGGATTCAAATTTACTGTGCTGTGTATATAATTTCTGATTCTCTTTTTAGAAAAAGTGTTAGAGTGGAATATTATCCAATTTTTCCTTCTCACTTTAGGTTTTATGTTTTATTCAAGTTTTATATTTTTATATATATATATAATATATATTTTATATAAATTAAAAATATTTATTTTCCGAAGAAATTGAAAAAAAAAAAAATGAAAATGACTGAAGCGGGAAATGGCTTAAGCAGGTTCTACTTAAATATCGTTTATAATAATATTAATTACATAATTAAAACTTACGAATATAATAAATTATTATTATAAATAAAAAAACCTTCAACTATTAAATGAGCAGATTATAAATATTAACACTAAACTTATTTAAAATATTACTAAATACTACTAGAGTATCTTTATAACAAGACCTAATCCTTAATTCATCCTGTTTAAAAAATAGTTTTGAACTTAACGAATATCCCTAACTAATCATCCATTGAAAATTTTTTTAAAACTTAACGACTTTATAAAAATAACGGTATATTCTAATAATTATATATATATGCATATATAAGTATTTAAATACGAGTACTTATAGATTTTAAAAAATTTATATATATATACATACCATTGATATTTGTTGATTATCACGCTCCCATGGTACATAACGATTACTAAATGCTAATGGACCACTCCAATGTTGTAATACCATTGAATTACGGCTATCATCTGTTATATTACTGCTTAAATTACTTTGGTTTGATTTTTTTGCCATTTCTTCTTTACTTTTTTTCTTTAATGATTTACCAATGGCACATAAATGCTTACGGAATATAACTAATGCAATTATACCAGCTGCCAAAAATATTCCACAAATTGTAATTATTACTGGTATAACAGCTTTTACAGAAACTGTAGATGAATCTTGAGATGATATTCCAACTATAAATTCAAAAAGGAAAATAAAAATGAAAAAAACAAAAATTAATTTAAATATTTTCTTTTCTATATATTGGAAAAATTCATAAAAATAAAAAAAAATAAAAAAAAAAAAAAATCAAAAAATAAAAATAAAATCTTACCGCCACCAATTTTATCTTTTGATAGATTATTTGTATTATTTGTTATCCTTTCATCTTCATCCTTTTGATTATAAGATTTATTTTTAGTTGAAGAATCATTTATAGAGAATCCTACTGGCTTATTGGTGTTTGTTTTGATTGGCGTCAATTTTGTTCTAGTACTTTGGTTATTGCTATTGCTATTATTATTACTATTGCTAATATCATTAAAATCGATTTTACTGTTATTGTTACTTGAATTATTTTTACCCTTTTTGTTAGTATCATTGGTACTGATATTAATATCATCATAAGTGCTTGAAGCATTTGAATTTGTTGGTTTTTTTACTGATGTTCCGTCAGTTTCACTTGAATCAATATTATCATCTTTTGATGATGTTGATTGCTGTTGTTGTTGTTGATGATGTTGATTTTGATTAGGAAAATATATACCAGAATTGATATTTTGTACTGGATATGGTGCTGCAGTATTCAATAAACTTGGATAATGATTTTGTGATATTGAAAAACCTGGTGGCTGTCTAGGATTATTCGGATGATTTCTCATTGATTTTACTCCTGGCAATTGACTAAAATATGGAAATAATTGTGATATATTATGTGGTGGTAATGATGGTCTTGAATCATAGATTTTATCATCATTTTCATGATAAATGTTCACATTAATTTCATTTTTTGCCGTTAATTGTCCATCAGAAACTGTTACATAAAGAAAAAAATTGTCTCCGCCCTAATTTTGTTTGATATTTAAGAGTATGGGTTGATTGTTATTGTAGTTTTTCCATAAATATTTTATTAAAGTTGAAAAGTAAAAAAAAGACAAAGTAAAAAAAAATCAATAAAATTAACTTATAAATTAATTAAATATTTTTTGTTTTAAATTAAATGGGAGGATGCTTGAGGAATTGTGAGTTAAAGGAGGGAAAATAAGTGATTTTAATTATGGTATATTAATTAAGTTGTAACTTACCCTTCCAACCAGACTTTCATTCAGTCTTACGATACCAGTATTATGATCAATTTTAAATGGTAATGTTTTATTTGTACTTGATGATGGATCATTCGGATTTAAATAGTCACCATGATATAATGGTTCTAAATCAAATGTTAAATGATCATTTTCAGCATCTTGTGCTCTAACCCGAACAATTATTGAACCAATATTTTCAGTCTCTGATATTCTCCAATCTCGATCAACTGATATCACTGGCGGTGTATTGAGTATTGGAAGTAATTGTGTACTTACTGAAAATATAAAAATAAAAATATATGTTAATAATATTAAAAAACAATTTTTGGATATTAAAAATACTTTTAATTCCAAACTATTATTTGATAAAAACCTCAAGTTATATTTCTTCTATTAAAATTCAATTTAATTTCTTAAGAGTACATTAAGCAGATTCTCACAAAATATCTTAATAAAAAATTAAAAATAAATAATAAAAATTTTTATTTTGCCAGGAAATTTAAAAGAACATATACAGTTTTTATTACCAAAAATTCTTTGAAGAAAAGTGGAAATTTAGTATATGTCAATATGCGAGGGAATAACCTAACTTTGTTTTGACATTTTTTTTTTAATTTAGAACAAAGTTTGTGTTAGAAGTAGTCAATATCATACAGTATAATAAATGTCAACATATCAATATCATAAGTTTCATTTTGAATAATATTTTAAATTAGTTTCAAATAAATATTTGAAATTATGTGATTTGGAAAATAAGTTTATCTAATTTAATTTTAGTTGAATTTATGAATATTTTTCTTTAGGTTTTCTTCAATTTATTAAAATTTAAAGAGCAATTTTAAATTTCTTTCAATATTGGATTTTTATTTAATTTTGCCCCAACCCAAAATGTGTTTTAAAAAAAAATTTAATTTTAAAATGATTAGGTATTATTAGTACTAAAATAATTTCTTTAAAAAAGTCAGATATAATATCTCTCTAGTTCTTTAAATGTCAACTTTAACACTTAACATCAAAATTAAATATTTTTATTGCAAAATGCATTAATATACCAATATAAACAAATACAAAATGTAAACAAATAATTCAATTAAATAATATAACTCACAGATATAGAATACCATATAACTCAATATTAATAAATAAAACAGAACTGTATATATTGAAAATTTAAGACATTTCTACATGTTATAAGGCTTAGTACTATCTCATGTTTAAATTGTATGTGGAATTAGTTTTATCAGTTCTAATAATATGAATATACTTTCCCCTGTTACCATCAAAACCGTTTTAATTCTGTCATTTATTTAAAAAAACAAAATACTATAGACAATTCAGAAATACATAAGACAATTTAATTCTCTCACATTCAAGGCCGCTTATAAACTTAATCATTTTACCAAAAAACGAGGAAGAGTGTAGTAGAGTAGACTGTGTCAACTCTGGGATACCCGCATGACCGTAACATATACATTATATTTGGAAAAATTTCAAACATTCAGCTTTATTAGGTGTAGACTAATGCTTATATAAAAGAGGGAGTTGTATGGCAGCTACTCGAACCCTTTGCAGTAGAGCAACCAACTTTTGCAGTAACTTTGGCCAGTACTTTAAACTATTTTTGGCAAAATTTCATACACCCAGCTTCATTTGGTGTAGTGTAATACTCATATAAAAGAAGGAGTCGTATAGCAGCTACTCGAACCCTCAGCAGTAGACCAACTAGATTTTGCAGTAACCTTGGCCATTACACTAAACTATTTTTTGCAAAATGTCAGACACTCAGCTTCATCAGGTGTAGTGTTAAGCTCATATAAAAGAAGGAGTTGTAAGGCAGCTACTCGAACCCTCTGCAGTAGACCAACTAAATTTTGCAGTAGCTTTGGTTATTATACTAAACTATGTTTGGCAAAATTTCAGACACGCAGCTTCCATAGGTTTAGAGTAATATATAAAATTAAAAGTTGTATGGCAGGTACTCGAACCCGTGGACCAAAATGGCTGGATTTAAATAGCGATTCCGGTTTTTGCATAAAAATGAATTTGTGAAAATTTCATAATCCTAGCTCCTTTACCTTTTGAGTTATCGTGATGACGGACGGATGGACGGACATACATAGCTAAATCGATTTATTTTTCGATTCTGATCCGATCCATACATTTGAGTCTATATTTACCCCCCTTCCTTCTCTGCGTCACAAACGTAATGGCAAATTTATTATACCCTTTGATCATATAGTCATAAGGGTATAAACATGTAATGCATCATATCATCAACATAAAATTTGTTAATCCTTGTACCATAATAATACCTTCGTTACATTAACTTAACAACGAAATGAATACGCTTATAAACTACAAAAAAAAAAAATATCAAATCTAAAATCGTTTTTTTTCCAAAAAAAACTGTTCCCAAAAAAAAAGAACCCCATTATCTTTAATACCCTTTCTTTTTTTCATAAACTTAACCAACCCTACCCTTCACAGTTGAACCCATTTATACATTTGATTATCTATTTTCCATTATTATTATAATAAAAATGTCAACTTTGGCATAAAAAAAAGGATATATTTTATATTCAATGTCAAAATATGTCAAAATGATTTTCCATTTTCAAAAAATAATTCAATAGTAAAGTAAAAAAAAAACAACAAAAACAAAATTTAACTTCTATCATTGTATTTAAATAGATGTTGTTATAAAAGTTTTGTATAATATTTAAATATAACACAAAAATAAATGATTATATTTATATAATTTTTTTTTATATATAAAATATGCTGTTATTATCTAACCTCAACATGTCTAGACCAATTTTAATAAAGTACCATCTCTCTTTTATGTTATTTTTTATCTCTCTCTCTTTTTTTTTGTTTTTTTTTTTTTTGATTTTATTCTTATCTCTTTAATAAATTCTGTCGCATATTCATATTTTTTATTTAATATCTAATGACAGTATAAACTTAATTTACATTCATATATGCATACATATACATTACATACCTATAATATTATACATATTTATTTTGTATATAAATAAAAACCATATTTTCATGTCCAAATGTCACCTAATACATAAATAATAATAATATTACTTAAGTGAAAAATTTACTTATATTTTGATGTGTTGTGTTTTTCATTTTTGTTTTTTTTTTTTTATTTTGGTGAAAAAAAACATCATTGAAGAATGTTACACAAAACGACTCAAAAGAAAAACCAAAAACAACAACAAAAAAAAAAAAATAATAAAAAAAAAAAAAACAAAATTTGAAAGATTCTTTTCATCATACACCCATCGAATTTTTTATCTTTTCTTCATACCTACCATCAAACAAAATGTGTGTCTTTTTATAACCAAATTATTTTGTAACTAGCTTTTGTATGTTTGTGTGTGTGTCAATCATTTTGTATTCAATTTCCTTAGAAATTTGTTTTTATTTTTATTGTTGTTGTTGTTATTTTAAATTGTTTCATTTAAAAATATAAATCTGTCATAATATGTTAATATTTTTATTTTAATATCTATGTATATAAAAAATATATAATCACATATTTATAAAAATAAAGTCTTTAAAGCTAAGTAGGTATAGGTATACACACTAGGTACATACATAAACAAGTTATGAGCTTTAAAATTTTTTTACCAGTCACTATCAGATCTACTGTCATTTAAAGCAAAAAAAAAACCAACTGACTATCAGTCACAGGTGAAAAATTCAAATTTAAAAAAAACAAATCAGATATAAATTATAACCTAGTATAGGTTTTACTCAAATCATGTGTTTACTCAAGTAAACATCAATTTTGTTTTTTTTTTTTTTATTTGGTTACCTTGGCATGATCATTCAGTCATCAAACACACCTTTAAAACAAGATGAATAAAATGTTAAAAAATAAAAAAAAATAAACAAATTTTGAGATAAAACTGTTTGTCTTTTTCAAATCTTCAAAAAAAAAAAAAAAACTCAATCTGACATTACAATGTGTAAAATAAAACTAAAATACCTCTATATGTATAGTTAGTTATACATATACATATTATACATTTACATATACTTTATCATTATATTTGTATATGCTAGAGAGATACAAATCATATTTGATTGCCAGAAAATTATGATGTTGTTGTTGATGATGAAATTGATGTTGATTAATATGACAATACTAATCATAAAGATGATGATGATGACGATGGCGACACCAACATAGAAAAAAAATTCCAACACAAACAAAAAAAAAAAAAAACAAATCATATGAAACAAGTGGTAAAAAAAAACAAGGGTTTTTAAAAAAAGCGCATTTTCAAAATTAAACAATGTTTTATATACTCAGTTTTAGTTAATAAATATATAAGACTTTAAAATATTATAATTTATTTATTTTATTTTATTAATTAATTATAAATTATTATGAATAATACTGAAATCCATATTGCGAACATCAGTTCAATGCAATTAAGAAAATCTGTTAACATGTATCGAAATATAATGTTAAAGCATCAATCTTAATATTTAGCCTCAATCTTAATATTTAGCCTTGGAAATATTTAGGTACAGCACCTAAGTTACTGATATTTATAAATGGGAAATTTTTAAGTCCTAATAGCCCTTAAATGAGGCGTGTTTCGAAGTTTTCAATAAGCAAACTAATAATGATTCTCAAGGATTCTCAAGGAACTTATAATGCTTCTCCGCTAAAACTCTTCAGGTTCAAGAAATTAGATTTTGAATTTGAATCTTTTTTTAGAACTTTATATCAGCAAAATGGGTATAAATCAAAAACAACTTTCTTCAATTTTAAGAAGACGTTTAATATTTAAAAAAAACTTTCATACGTATTTAAAAATATCACTTGAGCTTTAATTTTTATACTCCTATTACTTCAAAAAAAATGCACAAATATTCAAGCAACAGGTGTTTTAAAATAGCTAAATTCAGTTTTAGACCCCCATACAGCTCCTAAACAGTCGGCGCCACAAAATGCCTTCTGTAATAACTCATACTAATTTCTAAGGATTTAATTTGTCCAAAAAATTTTAAATTTTCTAACTTAAGCCCTCAAAAAGATATAGGAGGTGAAATATGAAATTGAGTTTTACATAACGGCATATTAAAGTAACGACTTTCCCTACATATTTATTTCAAATATATTTGTAAACCTTATATGAATCGACTGACGGGCAGAGTCATATTAAATGGGCATATTTTTTTCAAAATTTTTAAAATGTTCGAAAAAAAAAGACAATATCCATAACAGCAACGACAGCAATAACACCAACCAACCAACACAACTTTTAACAGAAAATAAAAATCGAAAGAAAGAAATAACGTAATCATTCAGAAGTCACTTTAAATAACAGAACATAAAAATTGCTATGTACTAAAAAAAAAAAAAAATCTAAAAACAGAAGTAAAAAACTACAACAATAACTAAACTTACGCCGAAAAATAAAAAACAATCCAAAGAAACATAAAAAACAACATACAATAAAAGTTAAAACATAATCAAACAGTGTTAAAAAAAAAATAAACAAAAGTACTTGGTGAGAAAGAGAGAGAGGGTGTAAGTTAAGAGTAAGTTAAAAGAGATAAACAAATTCATCTTAAAAAAGAATAAACTTGTTTTGTATGACCTTCATAGATTTATTTAACTTTAAAGTAACATTGTTGTAGCAATTGTTTGTAGGTAGACTTTAATATATTTAATATGTTATGTACTTGTATATAACAAACATATAATAAATAAAAAATTCTTATGCAAGAATATGTACATATAATGGTACATATAAATTATTTTATAAATGCAAATAAAAATTTTAAATAAACATCTATACATTAAATGTAACGTATGCAAATATACGGAACTTTTTTGCATACGTCTTCTGTAGACAGATGAAAAATGTCCATAGGGTTTCATTATATTATATAGCGATTGACTAAAAATATATTTAAAACAGTTTTTTTGCAATATTTAAAATAAAATATATTTAGAATCTCAAAAAATTTTCATGAAAAATAGTAAATAGGATAATGAAAATTTTTTGATCCCACACAATTTTCATGTAATTTACGTCATTGAAAAGTTAAGCATATTTTTAAATGGAACTGAAACTATGAAATTGAAAAACTTTTTAAGAGGATAAGTCTGGCTGTTTTGTTTTGCTAAATTCAATAAAATTAAGTGAGCCTTGACTTAACTGCTAAATTCCATAAAATTTAAGAAACAAAAATTTTAGAGAAATTAGCAATTTTATAATTTAACAAAAAAAAAGCTTAAACTCCATTATACGCAAATTTGAAATACCGTGGTTGAAAAAACATGATTGAATACGAATTGAAACGATTTGATATTAAGAAAAAACAAAAAATAAATTTTTTACCCGGATTTTGGTGGTACGTATCTATCGCGCAAAAAGAAAATTAGGTATACTTCAAAACATGAAATTATGAGTCGAGACAAAACACCTGCAAGCTGAAAAAACTGAGCAATTTAATATCATTTGAAATGCAACTAAAATTGTAGAAGACTAAAGTGAATTCTTCGTGTATCATTTGTGTAAGGGTGTATTTTTATTAGAGCTGGGAAAAGTGATAAGAGCATTAATACTAACGTAGCTTGTAAAATTTAATATATGTTTTAATTTGATATTGCTCTTATAGATGTCACCACAAGCGCTCTTATGAATTAACGATACTCCAATATAAACGAACCCTTATAAATGGACGTAAAACCATTTATTAGTCTTACGGTATTTTCTAAAAAAATGGAAATTTCACAATCACAAAATTTCAGGAAAATGCGTAAGGCTAAGGTTTCATGCTAAAATTATGCAAAAATTTTATATACAAAAACAATAAATCAATGTTAATAATACATTCTCGACGTATGACAAGGTTAACAGCAATTACCACAGAACCCTTAGCCGATATAGCTAAACCGTGTTACAACACCTTCTGCAGGAACAGTCAAAGAGCAAACGAAAGTAAAAATAATGAGCACATCCTGAGCAGATGTCCAGCCAAAGCTAGAATAAGTTCATTCGGAAAAACACAAAATCAAAGAATAATTTCATAATTAAGCTCTTCGGCTCAAAATGAAACCGAAAACAAGAACGAACGTCACTTCACTGCAATTTGATCACAATGGCGCAATCTAGTGCTAATGGAGGCCTTTTCAGTATCGTAAAGATCTTCACCCTAGCTAACTCGCCTATCCATCGAATCCAACGAACCCATTGTAGCCAAAAACCACTTAAAAAACGTTTTGACTGTTAATATTTTCACATTGACTTTTGACCTTGAATAAAGTATCAGTTCTCCAACCTTATAGTATTGAGAAGCATCGTAGAGGTTCAAAAGTTGAAAATTAATCATTGTATAATAACAATTATAAAAAACTTAACTACATTTTCGTTTTTAATCATAATTTAATCATGAAGATTTTTTTTTAAATTTACAGTAGTGCAGTAGTATTAACTTACGATTTTGTAGTGCAATATTTACATAAAATATGAATTAGAGGTGCCACATCACCTCTACTCATCATTCATTTTCATTTTGAATCATCACACTGTTCTCAATTCAATGTTTGTAAATAGCAATTTAAATTCACAATTTACCACAATTTATAATAAAAAACATTATGATGATAATAAAAATAAAATAAAATTAAAATAAAATTGAAAATTATAAAAAAAAAAAATTTCACTTCACTTAGTATTGTTGTTGGATGCACCACAATTTAGTAAATAAAGGTAGGGAAAGCAATTTAATATTATGCAATTTTGCTTTTTTTTTTCATTTTGTTGCGAAAATTCTTGAACAGCAACTAATTGCATTTTAATGCGCACTTAAGAAGATCTCCCAATTAGCTTTTAGACATATTATATAATACAACTTTTTTTTGCCTGCAGCTTTCTAATGATTGCTACAAAAATTATTTCACTATTTGCGTATACCTTCATGTATTCACTTTTTATACCTGTATGACTATAGATCAAAGGGTATAATAAATTTGACATTACGTTTGTGACGCAGAGAAGGAGTAGGATAGATATAAACTCAAGTGTATGGATCGGATCAGAATCGAAAAATAAATCGATTTAGATATGTTCGTCAGATATGTCCGTGGTCCTCACGATAACTCAAAAAATAAGGGGGCTAGGATTATATGAGCATTACTCTGCACTTATTAAAGTTGGGTATTTATAATTTTGCCAAAAGTGCTTTAGTGTTTTGGCCAAAATTTCTGCAAAATTTGGTTGATCTACTGCAGAGGGTTCGAGTAGCTGCCATACAACTTCTTATTTTATAGGAGTATTACTCTATACCTATAGAAGCATACGGGTACCCCAGAGTTGACACAATCTACTCTACTACACTCTTCCTCGTTTTTTCTCTTTTTTTGAATTTGTTGTAATATTAATATACAACAAAATATCAGGTGTTGTTCTGTATATTCACCTGCATAGTTATATTTTTTTGTAAGTTAAAGCAATTTAAATGTTTTATTTGAGGAATAGAAGGAATGGAGAATTAAATTAAATTCATATATAAATATATATATATATATATATATATACAGTATAAATTAGGTGATTCTTAATGGTTGGAAAATTGTTTTACTCATTTTCACTTTTTAATTACACTCACATTCGTACATATATATGAATTTATATATATATATTTTGTATTAAAGTGGTTATTTAACACATCTATTTAAACACTATTATACACACACATAAGAAGTGAGAGATCTTAGAATCATTATCGTTCGAAAAAAAAAATGGAGCACTACTTACAAATAGTTAGAATAGAATTTCCTTCTCTTTCATACATTTTTTTTTTTTAATTTAATGTAAAAAATTTATGGGATTTATAGTTCTTTCTCATATTACGATTATGCAATAGAAGGATTGAAGTTGCAATAGAAGAATCTGAAAGAGACAGAGAATATAATAATAATGATGATAATCTTACAAAAAATAACAGTTCTTCTAAAGTCAATTATTTAGTTAACGTGATGAACATTAAAGTATCTAATTTCATCTAGTTTTATTTCTATCTATTAAATCTTTAAGTTTTAATTTTCTTTTTTTGCAATAAGAAGATAAAGTTCTTAAACAAATATATCTTAAGATACTGAAATTAAAAATTTTTATTTATTCTCCGTTTTTTTTTTTGTCATTTAAAAATTGAAGGGGTTGTAAACTTTAAACTTATAAGTTTTTGATACTCATATATATATTTTGATAAGACAACTTTGTATTTAAAAAACTAGCAAATAAATTGAGAATCTAATAAAATTCAAATAGTAAAATTTGAAAAATTGTAAGTTATAAAAAATAATTTTAAAAATTTTAAAGATAAATTAAAAATTTTTAAAAAAATATTAAAAATGTTAAAAGTTATTTTCAAGCATTGCTCTCATTTTTTAACCATGAACCTTTCATATTTAGTAGTAAAGTAGTGAACAATTATGAATGTTTTGAAGAAGTTTAAAGGGTTGTCTTAGGTGTTTCTATCCTAATTTTGTCCATTTTGTTTTATTATTTTCACAAAATATTAACTTGTTAATACTAAATTTTATTATTTATTTATTTTTTAAATTTAATAATTTAGAATATAAGAAATATCATTTAAGATATTATTGAAAATGCATAACTATTTAAAAAAAATACACAATTTTATTATTACTTCAGTCTTAGTAATGATATTTTATTTTAATTTTTTATTCTAGATTTGAATTGAATGCAAGATTTCATTGGTATTTGAATGTAAGTATTAAAATAATTTTTGAAATTAAAATAAAAATTTAGCTACGAAATCTCAAAATTTTAAATTAAAAGTAATCAAATATTCTGGAAGCAAACTCAAAAGTCCCTCCGAACTCAGAATCTATGCAAACTATTGGTATGGCCTGTATGCGTAGTCGCGTTATCGAGTGTGTAATCATTGCTAAATTTATACATCGATATACATATCTCTAAAACTATTGGCCCTACAGACACGGTTATAATTTTTCCGACCTCGGACTTTAAATTAAATTAACCACTTATAAAAAAAAGCGCTTACAGTTTTCTCGCTAACTTAAAATAAAAATCCGAACTTGCGAAATTATATGTATATATATATATGTACGAGTTTTTTGTAGTATTTAGTATTTTAATTATTAATTTTGTTACATTCTTCTAATTTTTTTATTAATCAACAAAGCGTTCACATATAATGGCCAAAGAAACCCCACTTAAATCATCATACTTATCATACATATATAATATGTCAGCCATAAAATATTTTACATAATGGGGGCTACCACCTTCAAGCTCCTGCTTAACAAATTACTGGAAGCCTGATAATGTATCCAACATTAAAACCCCGAAAGTTTTACTAATTAGGAACCAGATTTATAATAATAAACGATAATTTGAGACTTGAGAATTTAAGTTACGAGATTTCGATTTGCGATCATTTTGACAGTTTAATATACTAAAAACGTCGCGAAATTTTGAAACTTAAGTTCATTATTAATATTAGTAATGCCAGCCGAAATTAATTTATCTTTCATTTTAATATTAAGGTTGAATACGGTACTTTAAAATTAAATTCACTTTAAACCAAATTCAAGTTCATAAAAACATTTGATTACATGACATAAGGGGTTCTATTCAGATTATTTGCTATCCAATCCAATTAGTGCACAACAATTCAAAGTAAGCTAAATTTTCAGCTACTGTCCTATAAAACCTTTAAATTTAGTATCTTAAGATACACTTTGCAAATATTTTAATCTATTTCTTTAGACAGAAAACATTTGCATAATTTTGCTACTTCATATTTAAATATAATAACACCTTATCATAATTAATTGGAACTTATCATAAATTTAAAAGTTACAAAACTTTCAAGATATCAGATTGTTAATAAATTTCTTACAGTACATTTTTCAATTAAAATAAATTTTTTTCTGTTTTTTACAAATAGTTCTTATATAGTATATATATAAAATAGTATATAAATATAGAAGTATATACTTGCAATATATAATATTCAGCAATTATATGTCTAGGTTATTCAAAAAAAAAAAAAACAAAACACGTTTATTCATGCAAATAAAAAATTGAATCCTTGAACACAAAATCCTTGATAATATAAAATCCCACAATAAGAACTTGTAAACTTTCTAATTTTCCTTTTGTATATTTTATTTTCTTTTTTAAGATTTAAATAAATTCAACCGAATCCAATTAATAATTATCACTTATGTTTTTTTTTTTTTTTTTTGACATTTACACTTATTTTCTTTATTTTGAAAAATAATTAAATTGAAATTAGAAAAGTTCAATCAATGTCATGAAAACCGGACCGATAAACCTAATCCAGTGTCAAAATATTATTATGATTTTTTTTTTTATAAGAATAGAAAATGCTTTTACTAACACCACATCAAAAAGAATAACATATACATGTCAAAAAGTGTAACTAGATTTTTTATTTCAAGGATAAAATTTTTGCGTTATACGTGAAAAGTTTCAAGGCTAAACCAAATGACATTTTTGTTTTTACTTTATTATAAAATGTACAAATTTGGATTATGACACTGAAATGGATTAGCTGTCAATTGAGAAGGTAAAAAATATTATTATAAACAATATTATGAATTAATGTCTTTTACGTAAATAATGTAGGTAGGACCTCAGTCAATCTTAATTTATAAAAATAATAACATATTTTGTAAAATTATATCAAATTTTTGTAATATAATTCTTTTAAGACTAATATTAAGTAATATCAGATGACATTCAATTACAAGTAAATAAAATAATATTTTAAAAATAACTTTGAAGGATTCAATAAATTAAAGTTTAAGAAATAAGTATAAGTAAAGTATAAGAAATTTCGTAATTGTAAATAAAGTAATTTAGAACTTTTTAATGTAGGTACGTAGGTGTAGGTGATTATATTGAATTGATTAATTTAATAGAATTTCTGACTTACAAAAAACTTTTCTTAAACTTGTTTTATTAATAGTAGTACAAAATTAGAACTTTATAATTTATGTTTATTTTTTTATAAACAGTCCCTTATCTAATACAATGTGATAAGGGAGTGAAGCGTGCCTTTCATTTTCAGACGTGACAGATACATTATTGTTATTAATTTTATAACTAATATTATTAATTAGGTTCAAAGCATATCTAAATATAATAAAAGACAAACTGCTGCTGTTGCTGCTGCTGATTAGCGTATGTTATGTTAAGTGTTATTTATACTATTCATTTCGTTATTTTTTTAGTGTTTTGCAACAATTAGGGAAGAAATCAAAATGTTTAAAAGTTATTTCTAACATTAATGTTTTTCTAATATATTTAAATACATAAACATAACCAAAAAATATAATATTATTAAAATGTTAATTTAAATGTTCAGGTACAACAAATTTTTTTTCCTTCAAATCTAATATATAATAAAAGGTTAGAAACTGCAGTTAATTCACGTGCCATTTTTCTCCAAATTAAAAGCAAGGAAAATATAATCGGCGTTCAGATGATTAGAGTGGGAATTACGGAATATATTAATTCTTAGGTTTTAAAGTTTAATTCACATCCAGCTCAGTTTGTATTTAGATATTTGTTTTGTATATGCGATCAAATTCTTTAAACAAAAAGTTTTTTTTCGCTTAGGATTTTTATTTATTCTTATTGATTCAGAAAAACAAAATTTGAATTTTTCACTTGAGGCTTGCTCTTAATATTTCATATTTTACTATACATATTTGGGGATTTTGTAAAGAAAAACTATTTTTAATTATTTATCAAATTATTTTTTTTTCAATTAAATATTTATGAACTATATGGAAATAGAAACCGCACACGTCGATTAATAAGCCAAGTGCTTAACCAATGCACCAAGCTGAGACTAGTTTTATATTTTTATAACTATAGTTTAGAGGCTTGTAAAGTTTTACATGCTTTGTCTTATCTTAAAAAACATCGTCCTAAATATATGCAATATTTTTAAATTCGAAACAATCTTTTCAAAAGATTTCATACAAGAAATATGCAAGAATTTCAAATTAAAACAACTTTTCAAAAGGCAATAAACCATTCGGGTTGGGTCTGAAATCTCGGTTTAGTAAATCTGGTTTTTAGAAAATTTCGTTTAGAAAATCTTATTTTTAGAAAATCCCTTTTTTTATATTCTGGAAAAAACTGATAATTCTGGTTTTGTATCCAACTCAAAAACCTTTAAAACCAGATTTTTCAATTTAAAAAGGAATTTTCTGAAAAAGCGAGATTTTTGAGTAAAAAACGAAATTTCCTAAAAACGAGATTTAAAAAAAAGATTTTAAGAAAAGAAAAATTTGCAAAGTGGATCCTTTAAAAAAACTGATTTCATTCCAAAGATACTTCCATTGTGCTTTACAGGAAATTAACATTTTAAATTATTGAAAGCCGTTATATAAAGTTTTTTGTAGAAAGGTCTCACTTTGAACGAAGGTTTCAATTTCCAAAATCCCATACTACCAAACATAAAATAAAACAAGAAGTCTCAAAATTTTACATTAGTCCTAAAAAATCCTTACATATTATAGCGGTTAAATATCTATCCATTATTTTTTTAATTAAATTAATTTCAGTTTTTTTTTTTTTTCAAATTTTCTCTACAATTTTCCTCATGATGAAATTTATTGGACACATTTCAATACTATTTTCACTTAAAATAGTTTTTAAAATACGATTGCCTTATCATTTTCCATCCTTCCTATTATTCTGAATTTATTCTTGTTTTTATTTTTTTTTTGTTTTATTCACTTATCAAAATATGCTGAAAGTTATTTGAAGAGAAATTAATTTTCTATTTTTTTTTATTCAAAAATTTCTAAAAAAAAAACAAAAAAAAACAAGAAATAAAAAAACCATTTTATTATTTGCTAATTCTTTAGTATAGAGTTTAAAAAACTTTTTTTATTTTAAAACTTTGCTTTCCGTTTCGTATCTTTGGTTTTTATTTTACAAATTATTACTAAGTGATTGGAATTTTTATGCGAATGAATTATATTTGAAAATTGAAAAATTGAAAAAAAAAAATAGAAATTGAAACTAGAAAATTTTTATTTGAAAAAAAAACACAAATAAATTCATTTTCTTTTTATTTAATTTTCTTTTTTATTTTTATTTTTTAAATCAACCACAAACTTCTGTTATTTAATAGACTTCTCTACTTTATTACCATGGATCATAAAATAAATTGAAATGCAATTTTATTTTTTTATTTTATTTTTTTTTTTGTATTTTATAACTTCTCTTTAAATTGCACTGCAAAATAATTTTAAACCCTAAAAAAATTGATGTGTGATTGTGTTTTTTTAGAAAATTTTCGAAATTTGGTGAAAACTAAAATGAAAATAAAAATAAAAATTCTAATAAAAAGTTTGGGTTTATTTGCTATTTTGTGTTTTTGGGTTAATTTTTTTTTTTTTTATTAACTTTTATTTTGTATTATTAGAAAGTGTTGCGTTTTTATTTAAAAAAAAAATTGGTTTTAAATTTTTCAATTTTTATGAACCGCTATATATGAAATACGTATAATGAACGGTAAGTATTGTTTTGCACCAAAAATTGGAAACTGAAATGTTTGCATATACGCATTACTCCGGTAGTAGGCAGAAACGTAAAAATTGGGTGTATTTTTGTGATGCCCGTTCGTGTGTTCGTCTGTGTGTCTACTGTGTGTATGTTTGTACATATCTTTACTTTACAATTAAAACTTACCATCTAAAATAACATACTTTTTTTATAAAACGTCTTCAAAGTTTTTGCAACTGTAAAAAATGTTTGGCTTTGAAGATAGTCAATTATGGAATTTAGGGTTTCCCCCCTTTTCCAACAAAGATTTTCTTAAATTTCTTTTTTATTATTAAATATTAAAATTTCCTCTTAAATTTGGCATATGAAAAAAAAAAATATAATTTTTGTAGATGGTCACTTTTTGCTATAAATATATCTTGGTAAATCGGGTAAACCCAAGCGATACTTTCTTAGAATAATTTTTAGGTTTTTAACGATCACAAACAAGTAAAACAAATATAGTACGAAAAATTTATTACATTAAAGTTGTTACACCAATAAAAAGCTATAACTTTGCCATAGAAAGTTTTTTTGATCCAACGAACTTAAGAGTCCACTTAATTAATGTAAAAGATATTTTGTGAATATTTTACAAGTCCAATTTTTTATATTTTTGCATGTATAAAAATTTTTAAGATTTACTCTATAGAGTCATCAGAGTGCATTACAAAATTCAAAACTGAAAAAAATTAACGTATAGATAATAAAAATTATGTGGGAAAGTATGTATTGGAATATTTTAAAAATCTTGAATCAAAATTAACTCAATAAATTTGAACTCTTAAATAAATGGGGTTCGATAAACCTATAAATGACAAAAATCATTACGTATATAAGTACAAAACCTTTGCAAGATTATTCGCATTATGCTTTTCCTGTAATAGCAGTTGATTCTATGGTGGACGCAGCATATTTTTTCAACTGTGAAAAAAAAATTTAGATGACTGCTTTCTAAACTATACACTCTACCAATGTGCAGATATTGTATTATAAAGAATATATTAAATAAACGAATATATCAAATTTAAGAGCTGGATTCATTTTTTGTTTTTGAAAAAAAACCAATAAAATTATTTACTTTCAATTGAGAAAATTTTCAAATTTTTCAATAAATCAAACGGTTAACGTATTAAAATTTATAAAAAGTTCTTTAATATGTGAATATAAATTTTAAAATTTACAACTGTTATATGCAAGAATTTTGAAATAAAATGAAGAGATAGGTATATTAGATATTACTATATTCTAAAATTCTTGCATATTAATTATTTCTTTAATATTTGTTTGCATTATAATTCTATCTAAACTTATTCCGGCGCACTAAAAGCTTCGATTCAAAATATTTGGGTGTAGGTACGCTTCAAAGATCTTATGTCCGAATTAAATGTAATAATTAATATAACAAATAATTCAAAACTTTTATTTATTAAAAATAAATTTGATATCCGTTGATTCAAGCACAAATAAAAGGTTCTAACGGTACTTTCACAATTTTAAAAAAAGCTGAGCCATATCTGTTGAAGTACAAATATAAATCTAAGGTTAAATTTAAATATATTAAAGATAAATTCTCTATAGAGCTTTATGAATAAATAAATGGTTTCATGTCCTTAAACTAATTCAAGTTCACTAGCAGTTTCCAGAAAAAAATTATATATAAATGTATTTTCTTTTAATAAATTTATTTTATTCTTATTTAATCTTCCTAAAATTGTACCAATAACTCTTCTAGAGCTTTTTCCAAATAATATTAAGTTTATTATTATCTGAAGACAATTATAAGTGCTGGTACTAAAAAATATTCTAACTTAAATTCAAATACTGGTACTGCCACTAGTAAATATATAAACTGCAGTATAAAATACAAGTATTTATGCCAGTACTCCTTACCAGTTCTCTTAAATATTTTTCACAAGAAGAGTGTAACCAGTCTTTAGAACTTAAACAAATATCCCAAAAAATTTAAAACAAATACGGGTTTATTTTCGGAAGTATACCTTGAAATTTTAAATTCAATTAAAATTCAAATACTGGTACTGCTACTGGCAAATACATAAACTCCAGTAAAATTACAAGTTTTTATCCCAGAACTCCTTACCAGTTCTCTTAAATATTTTTCACAAGAAGAGTGCAACTAGTTTCTAGAACTTAAACAAATATCCCAAAAAATTTAAAATCATACACGAGTTATTTTCGGAAGTATACCCCGAATTTTTAAATTCATCCAAAAATTTTATTTTCAAATTAAAATGGAATTTATGTTTTTTTTTTTTGGAAATTGAACCAAAAGAATTTAAAAAAAATATTTTTTTTGAATGAAAAAATTTAACAAATAAAAAAAAAACAGTATTAGAAAATTTTGTCATTTTCAATTTTCCAATTTTGCATTGTATTTTCCGGAAGAATGAATCAGAAAAATATTGCTAGTAAATTTCCATTTAATTGATTGTAAATATGGAAATAAATCGATTTGATTGAAAAACGATTTTGATTCTAAACTTTATTATCAGATAAAAATATTTTTTTATACATTGTAATGTTTATTTTATCAAATGCAAATATCATAAATGACTTTTGGGATTAAAAAGTTAAGATTTCAGATTTTGGGAATTAAATTATTAAAATATTCTTAAATGAAAAACTTATTAGTTATTATAGTTTTTGTAGTAGTTTGTATTCAAGGATTCCTTTCTCTAGTTAAATATATCTATTATTTAAAAACTTTAGTAATTTAAGTTCAAAAATTGAAATGTAATTTTTAAAATAATAATTAAAATTTGAATATAGCGTCTAGGAATGCAAATCGTAATATATGGCAATTCAATATTTCGATCAATATAATATTTTAGACAAATCAATTTCAGACATTTAAATACATTTAATTGCATTAGAACAGAACAAATCATAATAAAAGTAATTCCTACGATTTTTAGTTGGGCTCTCCAGGGGGCTAAAATTTTTTAATCAAAATGATTTCAACAATTGAATTTTAAAGTTTTAAGTTTTCTCAATTTTATAAAAATTATTAAAATTTCATAGAGTAAAATGAAAATATTTGCATTTTTTTTTTGTATTAAAAAAACATTTACAGGGTGTTTGAAAATCACAGACTACGAGAAATTCATAACCAATAAAAATTATCCCGAAAGAGGTCGGAAGGCCGGTCTATTATTTCAAATAACGATTATCTCTAAAACTTTAAGGTGACTTTAAAAATGAAATCATATTGATACATTAATAACGATTTTTGATGACAAAATTACAGTTATTTAATAAAAACACTAAAAAACATCAATATTTTTCAGATTAACTTATTGTGGCTCTTCAACTATGAAAAATATTGAAAATTTCTTTATATTATAATAAAGCTCATCATTTCAGTTCCTATTGACACTCGAATGAATCTTTAATGTTGTACAGGGGCAAAGATGTTAATTTTAATTCTTAAAAAAGTTTTACGAAATTACTTTGAACGTAGATATCTCGGAAATAAATGTTTGAAATAGACCCCTCCCACTTTACAAGAACCTTTTTTGGTTTGTTATGAACTTTTCTATCACCTTTGTGACTTTTGAGTTCCGTACACCCTGTATACGTATTTTATTAAATATTTTTACAAATATGATTAGATCTGTCACATATTAATATTAAAAAATAAATTCTTAAACGAATTTGTTCAAAAATTAAATAATAAAATATATTTAAAATAAAATAACTATATTTACACCCATGCTGGTTTACCATGCTGTTTTATTTTTATTTGAACAATAGTGCGCCACTTTTGAACACTATTTAAAATTTGATTATTTTAAAAAATAATAAAAAAAATGTATTTTATAAACTTATTATTTATTTATAATATAAATATATAAATATTTTAAATAATTTTTTTTTTTAAATATTTTTAATTAAAAATTCAACTTCCTTATCTAAAAACACATAATCAATGGTGTTTTTTTTAAATCTATTGTGGTTGTTAACCTTTCTTTACTACTGTCATAGAAATTTATTTTATTGCAATTCAATAAATTTAATAATTTACTTAAAAAATATTTTTAACATAAAAAACAAACTGTTATTAAATGAAAATAATTTTTTAAAATTATTAAATAAAATAAATATTGAATAAAATTTTAATATACAATATGTACATATTAAACAAAGTGCTAATAAATATTAGAAATAACTAATATAGTATTTTTATTTCTAATTTGGTTTGGGGCAATCCAGTTTTACAATTATTATAGTTTTTTTATAGAAAGAAGTCTAGTTTTAATGAAAATTTTCTCTTTTCTAACTTTTCTGCTTTTTTCATTCCTCACTTTTCCGCAGTATTAAGTATCATTAATGTCGACTTTAATTTGAGCCATAATCGATACCCATCATTTTGATTCGACAAACATTATAATTACAATTTGATTGTGCTAGCATTAAGACTTTATTCTTAATATTGTTTTCTCTAATTGTTCTGAAAATTTGGCACTGGTGTTTAATTACACTGTATGTATTGTGCAATCTATACTTTAAGTCATTCGTTATACGAAGCGCAAGCGTTAGTTTAAGTCTCTCACATTCTTGACAGAGGTCGTAAATATGAGTTGCCGCAAATTAGCTGTATATTAAGTATATAAATTAAGCGTTTTTAATATTTTATGATCTCCTCCTTAGCCTAGGTGGTTAGAGCGCAACCTCGCAATCTAAACACTGTGGCAGTCCCGGGTTCGAATCCTGGTGGGAGATAACATATTCAATAAAATTATCAATTATAATAAATTAATATATAATAAATTATAATATAATAATTCTATACCTAAAAATATAATAATAAATAATTAGTAACAAATAATATAAAAATATACCTATAATCGTGTTTCCAGCTTTACTCTATAATCTAATAACTAATACTGAATAAAATAATAACCTATATGTGCATATGATCAGAGATGACATATGTGACAGAAACAACAATGTAATTGCAATTGTCATATGCAATTACAATGGCAGTACGCACCTAAAAACATGACACGGTTTCTCTACTTGACCGATAGATGACACTAGGGAAAAAATTAAGAAGCGACATCTTGTAGATAGATTACAGTAGACTAATCATTTACTTAATTGAAAAAAAGGAAAAACGATTCGAAACACAAGGCAGAGCCTCGGATACAATAATGAATTCACGGTAACAACATTTAATGCAGTCAAAAGGACAAGAATAGGACAGTGGAATGTCAGAACGCTACGTGAAGCATCCAAACTGGCGCAAGTAGAACAGCAAATGAGCAAATATAAATTAGATATCCTCGGAATTAGCGAAATGAGGTGGAACAAAAGTGGAGAAGAAATAACATCAAATGGGAACAAACTAATATACAGTGGAAAAGATAGGGGTGGTGAAAGCGGAGTAGGTATCATAATATCAAGGAATTTTCGTAACTCACTAAGCAGTTGGAAGCCAATATCAGACCGAATACTCATGGCACGATTTGCGACAAAAAGTAAAAGTGTAACGATAATACAATGCTACGCTCCTACAGAAGACGCAGAAAACGAGATTAAAGACGACTTCTATGAACAACTAACAACGGCGTTAAACAGCATAAGGAAAGGAGATATTACGATACTAATGGGTGACTTCAATGCTAAAATAGGATCAGACAATCAAGGTATAGAAGATACAATAGGGACACATGGCTGCGGAGTTAGAAACAATAACGGAGAGAGACTCATAGACATATGCCAGACATTCCAATTAATTATCGGCGGCTCGTTATTCCCCCATAAAGACATACATAAGTATACATGGACCTCACCAAACGGTCAAACGAAAAACCAAATTGACCATATATGTATCAGCAGAAAATGGAGAAACACACTGCAAGATGTCAGAAACAAGAGAGGTGCAGATATAGGAAGCGACCACGAATTAATAACGGGAGATGTAAGAATATGGCAGAAATACAAAAGAAGATCCAGAAGAAACATGAGAAGAAAGATAAACCTCCAAGAACTCCGTAACACTGAAATAAGAAATAACATCGTAGAAACAATACGCCAAACCCTCCCAATAAACCAACCACACACATGGGACCACATTGTCGAGACCCTCAAAAACACAGCAGAAGAACACCTAGGGACAATTCAGCCGCAAAGAAAGATATGGATTTCCAATAACACCTGGAATCTAATAACACAAAGAAATAACCTAAAACAGCAATTGAATACCAATAACGCTATAAGACAACAATACAATAATATAGCTAAACAAGTCAAAAGTGCTGCAAGAAGAGATAAAAGAACATACTTTAACGATCTCGCAAATAAGGCGGAAACGGCTGCCATACACAACAACACAAGAGAGCTACATAAAATCGTAAACCAGCTCACTGGCAGAAGAAACAACAAAAATCACCCAATCAAGGATCAAAATGGTGAACTAATAACATGTCCCGAAGAACAAACCCGAATATGGAGACAACACTTCGCAGAATCCAGTAATAACAACGACCCCAACCTAGAAGAAACCAGACCAGAAAATCGCACAAATAATAACAATTACAACATCAGAATAAATAAACCATCCAAAGCAGAGATCAAAGAGGCAATAAGAAAGCTAAAAATAAACAAAGCAACAGGCGAAGATGGGCTCCCAGCAGAAATTATAAAAATAGATCCAGAAACATCAGCCGAGCTTTTAGAACCTCACATCACAACAGCATGGGATGAGGGCAGACTACCGGTCACATGGAAAAATGGAATAATCATCAAACTTCCAAAGAAAGGTGATCTGACCAAGTGCGACAACTGGAGAGGCATAACAGTGCTAAACACAATCTACAAAATTATGGCAACAATAATACAAACAAGGCTGCAAGAGAAACTTGAGAACCAAATAAGAGATGAACAAGCAGGTTTTCGTCCCCATAGAAGTTGCATAGACCAGGTTAATACGCTCAGAATCATCGTTGAACAGTCAATAGAATGGCGAGCCCCATTATACCTGGTTTTCATCGATTTCAAGAAAGCGTTCGATTGTATAAGCAGAAAAGCCATATGGAAAGCACTTAGAAACCGAAATGTGCCGGAAAAAATAATAGATATAATACAGAACATGTATGAAGAGACACAACTCTCAGTACTCCACAATGGTAATACCAGCGAACCATTCACTACCAACATAGGAGTAAAACAGGGTTGTCCACTGTCACCAATCCTCTTCACAGTAGTGCTAGATGACATAATGAAAGAGATTAGTACCAAAAGAACTGGATTAACATGGAATCTCTTCAGGCAATTAGAAGATCTGGACTATGCCGATGACATCTGCCTGCTATCACACACAATAAATAATATGCAAGCTAAAATAGACCATCTAGCAACATTAGCTCGAAGTGTGGGCCTGGAAATAAATATCGAAAAGACGAAAGCGATGGCCATTAACATCAACAACCCACGCCGTCCGGTGATAAACAACACACCAATCGACTATGTAGATAATTTCCACTACCTAGGCTGCATCATAAATAACAGCGGTAACATAAACGCCGACATCGAAAGCAGGATCAAAAAGGCCAGGGCAATGTTCGGTCGCCTGCAGCCAGTATGGAAAAGCGCACAAATGTCCAGGGGGACAAAATTAAGGATATTTGGAACCTGCGTAAAGACCACCTTAACATATGGAAGTGAAACCTGGTTAGTTACAAACAACATCACACAGAAACTACAGGTCTTCATCAACAAATGTCTAAGGATAATATGCAGAATATACTGGCCGAACATAATAAGTAACCAGGACCTATGGAAACTTGCCAAAACAGAACCAATTGGGCAAGAGATCAAAAGGAAGAAGTGGAAATGGATAGGGCACACGCTGAGAAAACCGCAAGATAGCATAGCAAGGGAAGCACTAGAATGGAACCCACAAGGAACCCGAAGACGAGGCCGCCCTAATAACACCTGGAGGCGAACGATTTCGGAAGAGCTAGTTTCAATTGAGAAAACATGGGAGGATGCAAAGATAACTGCTCCAAATAGAGTCAGGTGGAGATGCCTAGTAGATATCCTATGCTCCCAAGAGGAGTAATAAGGAGAAAAAAAAAAAAAAAAAAAAAAAAAAAAAAAAAAAATATTTTATGAACTGAAATTAAGATTAAAATTTTCAAATGAGCAAAATAGACTTGTTGGCCCTCCGGTATATATTTGATATAAAATTTTGCAATTACCAAAGCATGTTCTATATTTAAAATTGCTTTTAAATTTGTTTCCTCAACTAATCTAAAAACAAATGGGAAGAGCTTTACTCAATTAGAAAAACCGGAAGTGCAAGTGATAACACATAACTAGAAACACAATATGCAATTGTGATAAATAATAAAAAAAAATGATTTAATATTAATAACATTCCAATATTATGGCTTAAAAAACCACTTTAACACAATTTCAATGAAATGATGCTTGCATATAAAACCCAATACAAAACAAAAATTAGATCACCTGAAAAAACTTATGACCTCTTATAAACCGATTATTATCCGATTTAATAACTTTCTGAATTATAATAATTTATATATATATATATATATATATTTATAAAAATTAAAATAAAATAATAACATAATTTTTGAATTTTCAATTTATATATTATATACATACTACATACATATAAAAAATAATTTATAAATTTTAAATGGACTTTTGAATTTTGAAAAAAAATATTTTTAACTATTTGAAAACAAAACAAATTTAAATTAGTTTTACTTTTATTTAATTTTTTATTAACTGCAAAAATATAATGGAATTTAAAATTAAATATAATTTTAATAAATTTTTAAAGTTTTATACTTTTTGAAAACTAAATATAAAATAAAATAATAGAGTATATTTTTGTAATCATATAACATATGAGGAACCTAATTAAAATTTAATTTTTAGTTAATATTTTAAAAAAATATTAAAGGCAAATACAATAGGCATTGTTAGAAATTTTTTAGAATGGCATTTTTGCAATAGGTATACCAAAAAACTAATGTTATATATACTGGACTTAATACTGGACTATACTGGACTTAATACCTAATATCGTTTTTACTTACCTAATTTTTCTTACGCGATAGATCGTAGATAGAAAAATCCGCGTAAAAAGTAAATCGCTCAAAAAAATTATTAAAAGTTCAAAATCGTTTTTAACTGCATTTAACAATTTTCTAAAACGCTTAATTTTAAATTCGATCGCGTTAAAAGAGAATTGAATCATTTTTTCAAATCGAGTTATTTCGAATTCGTATAAAAATAGAATTCGGTGTATTGCAATTCGAATAAAACTCTTTAAATAAAATTTTAACATAATTTTTGATATTAAATGAAAAATAAAAATAACGTAAAACATTGTTCCGAAATTTCAATTAAAAACAAAACAAATTTAAATTTTTTTTAAAAGTGGTAGACAGCGTTATTCTTTTCAGTCTTAAATACTAATAGCCTGTTCAATCAGTGGATCAAAGCTTACAAAATACTATTCGGGAGCTGCACTTGCTTCTGTTTTTTATATATTCGGTTCCAAGAGTGTTTTGTAAAGTTTTATTTTTTTAACTTGCGTGTATTTCAAAAACTTCGCAACTATTTGATAAGTGTCAAATTGTAAACTGTAGAGCCTATGTTCTGCACGTTTTTCTTTTTAACTGAATTTTATGTTTACATATATTACATAACTTGCTATTGATATGGTTTGAATTTCAATTATACATAAAATCAATATTATATCGTATTCATATCTATTTAAATTTTTTCTTGAATTTTTTTTTTATATTTTTTTTTCAATACATTTTCCATATATATTATAACTCTATATATTTTGTCTATTTTTTTGGTAAAATTTAACCAACAGTACAGTACCGACATATTCAATATAACTATATCTATTTATATTAGATGATCGAATCTAATCGATTTTAGCTTCAAAAGATCTATTTACGTATTAAGTGAAATCTGTGGTAAAATTCAATGCAGCGACAGGAATGTATAGAAAATATTTTGCCTTAAGCTTTATTTTTAATAAAATTTCATACTTACTTGTATTATTTTAGTTTCGAAAATTTTTTTTAATTATTTCAAATACTACAGTGTAAAATTAAACCGAAGCAATAGCAGTTAAAAATTTCAATAATCTTAAATAATCATATATAACATCAATATAATCTTAATAACATATTACAAGAAGGCAATTTAAGATATTTTTAAAAATAATTTCCAGCTTTGGAGCAAAAGATATCTGATATAAGACTCAAAAATCGAATTTACACTTCGACTTTTTAAATAATATATTAAATATTTAAAAAGTCGAAGTGTAAATTCGATTTTTGAGTGTTTTGATTTGTGAATTTTACATTTATTATTTAGTAGCTAACCCGGTGCGCGTTGCTGATTGATGCTGATGTTACTGCAAAAAGTTAAAACAAAAATTACAAACGGTGTAAATGTAAATTATAAAATGTATGAAACAATTTTTTTAATACGATACGAGTATATTATAATTCTACATATTTTTTTAAAAGTACTTGAACAAAATTTGATTCCAAAATATTTTTTGTCCAACCGTCGGAGAGGCATGGGTTAATGAATTCCAAAAAGGTTAATTGTGTCAGCTCAATTCTCAAGAAGCATCACATTTACAAAAACCTCTATATACAATTTTTCATGAAAATCATCTGAGGAGTTTAGGAGTCTGTTCGCTACATACAAACAAACAAACAAACTTTCGCTTTTATATATATAGATTGAATCTTAAGTTTATCAATTATATCTCAATTCAACAAACTAAATTAATACTTAAAAAAAACCTCAGGCTACTACAGAACCTACAGAAAAATCTACAGAACCTTAAGAAGTCGGCTTCCCATTCAAAACCATTTTTTGATAATTTTGGCTAGTTAAATACAACCTATAAATATTCAAAGCTGAAAGTGAATCACCCTATATAATAGATATTATTTTATAAAAATCTAGAATTCATTATTTCAAGCAATTGATTATGTTAAATATATAATTGTTAATAAATTAAATAATAATAAATAAATTAAAAGATATTAAATATATATTATTTTTTAATAATTTATTTTATATAACTTAAATACCATTATCGAAAAAACTGTTGCAGATATAAAAGAATTTTACAGATTCTTACAAAAAAAAAAAAAAAGTATCTAATTTATCACTAATCATATTTTAAATTTAACTTTCTTTTTGTTAAATAATAAACTAAAAAAAAACAATATACAATTGTTTTTCTTGAAATATTTTCTATAATTAAATAAATATGCTTAATTCTTAAATTCTTTTAATATTTTGAATCTTTTTTTTTTAATTATTCTAAAAATTTTTTTTAAAAAAGTATCTTTCAGAATAAAATTTCCCAAATAATCAAACTAAAATTTAAAACTTTTTTGGGGAAACCCAATAATTTATAAAAAACAAAAGTGTTTTAAATTATTTTCCACTCTGACTTATTATATTAAGGGAAAAATTTTAAATTTAAAAATTTTCCTTAAATTAAATATGTGTTTTTCCGAACTAAAGAAAATTCTTTTTCAGGAAAAATAAAAAAAAAAATTCTGCAAAATATTTAAAAATTTTCTTAAAGACATTATCAAAAAAAAAAAACAATAACATAAAAAAATATTCTTAGTAAAATAAAAAAAATAAAATGTTAAAAAAAATTTCCATAAAAGAAAATTAATTTCGAAAAAATGAAACAAATAAAGAACAAGAAAATAAACGACACCCTACAGCAATTTTTAAAGTCTTTAAATTATTTTTATGTTCTAATTAAAATTTTTTATTTTTTAATTTTTATTTTGTTTTTTTTTTTTGTTATTATTTTCGAATTTTCGATCATTAAAAAATCCTGCACCATAAGAAACAATATACAAGTAAAAGTTATTATACAAAATATAACAAAATTTCTTTAACACTTTTTTTTTTTTACAAAATAATTTTAAAATAATTCTCCATCTTCTTTTATAATTTTTCTGGGTGGATGTCTTTTTCATTCGTTTTCATTTTTCAATATATATTGTTATATATTTAATAAAAATATTTAATAAATTTTTCCTTAAAAATTCCTTTAGTTGTTGTTGTTTTTTTTAAAATTAAATTTAATTAGGTAAATTATATTCTTTGTCTTGACAATTTTGAAAAATAAAAATACAAAAACAAAAAAGAATTTATTTGTTCTTTAAGATAAAAATTAAATTTCAATGTTTTTAACAATATTTTGTACATTAGATATATACTTGTATATATACTTTTACATGTACATATATTGAGGTATACATATACTTCTATGAAAATACCATTTTTTCCCAAATAATTAATCTAATTCTTTCAATTTCACTTTATTATTAAAACTCTTTTATTGTATCTTGCGAATATATCTTAAGGCAGGTTTGCTACATTATCTTTTACGTCAAAATCTTGCGCGACAAAATATTGCTTTCGAAAATCATTTAAAATAAAATCTTAATTCGTCTAGGATAAAATCTAGAAGAACTCTCGCTAATTTAATTATTGAAGCAATCGGTTTTGGATTTAACATTAAATTCAAGAAATCGTTTGTCAATTCGGCATATTTATTTCATATTAATATAAAATCAACTACTTAGTTCAGAATCTTTGAGGGTCTCAGTAATGTGGTGGGTAAGTGATTTGGCTGACTAACCGCTGGAGTGTGGTTTTAATTCTCTGTCCAGCTCATAAAATATTTAATTAAAAAAAATCATTGAAAGATAATAATTTTTTTAGAAATCCCCATGGTGACCAAATATAATTTTGAAATTTACAAATATAAATAAAATAAATAATATTACTTAGAATAGAATTGATAGAAAGTACTGAAAGTGGGATGCACGATGGGTTGGAAGACCTTCGTGATATGATGGAACAAAGTATCTCTCATAACAAACAACAACCATTCAAAATCTCTAATAATAGTAATGGCGTATATGTAATTAGTGTTATACTCTAAGCGGCAACCCTTCTTTTGAATCCTGTACATACTGTAAAAGGCCAATAGTGCTGACTCCGAAATTTTCCCTTATAAAAATTGTTTAGTATTCAAGTTCCGAAGTGCTCTTTTGTAAAAGGGGTCAAATCAAATAAACATACCAGTTATATGTAAAAGGTGGCAATCCTACTTTTAAATTTAACTTTAAAATCCCTCCTAATACACAATCTGATATACATTCTGTAAATGGCAAATAATGCTGACTTCAATATGTCCCCTAATAAAAATTAATAAGTGTCCATTCCTATACTTGATAAAAAACAAATATCCATATGGTTTTTAATCCAGCTCTAAAATCCTCCTTAACTATTTGTGTATAGGTAATATATATAGATAATCTTTTAAAAAAAACATTCCTTTGAAAAATATTTGGCAAAATGTATCTGAAAAATTTTGTAATGAAAGTTGAAAAAAAAGCAAGATTTTGTCGCGCAAAATTGTGTTCCGCTCCCATCTTCAAAATATATTAAGTTGCGGAAAACAAGTGTATATATATATTAATATAGACCCCTAATTTCTCATCTACATTTTAATTTCTATATAATATCTTAAATTTATAATAAACAGACAAAACCAAATATATAAAATACACATATATATAAGCCTGTATTCCTTTTAAATATCCTGTAAAAGAATTTCTTAAATTGCGGTTAACACACTGTTTAAAACAAAAAAAAAGTTTTATGATGGTGTCATATGTTGGGAAATTTTTTTATTTTCTTCTGACGCAAAAATCCAAAAAAAAAAATTTTCCGAACAAAATTAAAATTAGTATTTACGCAAAAAAAAAAAACAGAAAAATAAAATAACCTCGGAAACTTTTTTCGAACTTTTTTTGTTT
>OY720441.1:56468718-56536974 GCA_963082915.1 Dolichopus griseipennis
TGATTTTCTAGGGAAACTTTAATATTTAACTATATATAATATATGCATATGGAGTTACCAGATATTTGATTATGTATATATATATAAAAGCATATTTAAACTTTACACCACCACAAAAAACCACAAAAAAAACTAATCTGATTAAATGGCGTTCATATTACTAAGTACGTTAATTTTGACATTTAATTTTGACATAATATGTATTTTCAATTTGACATATATTCGAGAAATGATTTTAAATATTATTTTATTAAATATAAGAAAATAAATATTTAAAAATATTAACGGATTGATGGTAAAGTGGAAACAACACCAAACTTTCATTCAAGGGTTCATCTCAAAGTGAATGAAAAAACTTTTACCAAGTTACAGTCAACATTCGTCATTAGGTTAAAAGTGAAGGCATAAAAATAGTAAATACTACGATATCATTAATTAAAAATAGACAAAAAACATAGAAATATATAAAAAACAAGTAAAGAAACAGTCAGTCGGTGCAACCGACTTAGAAATACCCTACACCTATTTGGTTCAAATTTAAGGACATATCCATAAGTCATTTTAACACCATAGAAGCTGTTATTAATTTGATCGTAAGACATAGCTAACCAAATTAACTGTATAATACTAAAAACATTTTCTAATTACCCTATCTATTAAAAAATACTACAAATTCTTACTAATTTATCTATTTAAAAATATTAAAAAACAAACAAACTTGAAATAAATGAAAATATATTTATTCCAATTCAATTACAAAATGAAAAAATTCTAATTATTAAATTTTGTGATAAAAAGATAATCAAAGCATAATATATTTAATAATCCAAATTTTTAAAAATTGCAATTATTTTAAATGGTTAGTTTATATACCTAATAGAAAAGCTTATAAACGCAAAATATGCAATAAATGTATTTCTAAAATACAATTAAAAATTTACACCTTTTCATATAATTCATTTAAATATAAAAATAAATTTTACATAAATGCAGCAAGTACCTTTGAACATAGCTGAACCCCTACAATTAAGTCTAGATTTCGGAGACACATAGGACATAGGAAATATATTCTTTGGCTTCGAAATTAAACTCGACCACAACCAATTCCCATGGTACTTTCATTACTAGTAACCTACTGTTAAATTTCATCAAAATACCGGCATTATTTTTTGAGTTATGGTGTTTGTAAGATATATACTTGTTAGTCCTTCAACTTTTCAAGGGTTCCAGGACCCGAAATTATGGTACGATTTCGCCCATATGCAGTCCCGTCATACTTTCAATACTAGTTAACCCTTGTACACAATTGGAACGCTCTATCTTAATTTTAAGTTACTAGTTCTATTAATTTCGATGATAAGCTTTTACACATTGGGGGGTCTAAGAGAGGTTCTGAACCACCACTCCAATTGATCCCAAATTAGGGGGGCACGCAAGAAATAGTAAAGAACACCCTTGTGGCAAATTGGAAGCTTCTACATTTGTTTCAAGTTACTATCTTTATTAATTTCGAAAATATGCTTTAAGGGCCTAAG
This sequence comes from Dolichopus griseipennis, assembly GCA_963082915.1. Taxonomy (NCBI): domain Eukaryota; kingdom Metazoa; phylum Arthropoda; class Insecta; order Diptera; family Dolichopodidae; genus Dolichopus; species Dolichopus griseipennis. The sequence goes on from OY720441.1 coordinate 56,470,254, forward strand.
AACTGAGTGGCTGGTCCCCGATCCACTACTCCAATGGGGCCCAAATTTCAAAGACACTTACGAAATAGGAAGGGACACCCTGATACCAAATTTGGAGGTTCTATCTTCATTGGTTTCGGAATTATGCTCGTTTGGCCTAAATTCGATCAAAAAGTTCTAAGTTCCGAACCCATTGTCCAATCCTCACCGTACGTAATAACCGCCGTAGTTTCGCTGCCAATAACCTACAGCACAAATTTCATGAAGATAGCCTCATTAGTTGTTGAGTTATCGTGATTTTTTATATATGTTCCTTAGCTCTGACATCGATTAAAAGGTCCGGAATCCGAACCGTTGGGCTGATTTCGCCCATATATAGTCCGCGCTGTACTTATAGTACTAGTTAACCCTTGTACACAATTTGAACGGTCTATCCTAATTTTAAGTAACTATTTTTAGTAATTTCGATTATAAGCCTTTAAAATTTGGGAGGTCTGAGAGGGGTACTGAACCACCACTCCAATTGATCCCAAATTAAGGGAACACGCAAGAGATAGTAAAGAACACCCTTGTGGCAAATTGGAAGCTTCTACATTTTTTCAAGTTGTTATCTTTATTAATTTTAAAGATATGCTTTAAGGTCTTCGGAAATGTGTGGCTGGTCCCCGACCCACTACTCCAATGGGACCCAATTTCACAAGACACTTAGGAAATAGGAAGGGACACCCTGATACTAAATTTGGACGTTCTATCTTCATTGGTTTCGGAATTATGCTCGTTTGGCCTAAATTCGATCAAAAAGTTCTAGGTTCCGAACCCATGGTCCAATCCCGACCTTACGCAATTCCCGGAGTAGTTTCATTACTAGTAACTTACAGCACAAATTTGATGAAGATAGCGTCATTAGTTGTTGAGTTATCGTGATTTTTTATATTTTTTCGTTAGCCCTGAAACCGATTAAAAGGTCCAGAATCCGAACCCATGGGCCGATTTCGCCCATATGCAATCCCCGCCGTACTTTCAGTCCTAGTAACCTACAGTTAAAATTTCATCAAGATAGCTCCATTATTTTTTGAGTTATCGTGCCTACGGACGGACGGACGGACGGACGGACGGACGGACATGGCTATATCGACTAAGGCGGTCACGCTGATCACAAATATATATACTTTTCCATATCTAGCTCGCTTCCTTTAGGTGGTTACAAACACCATACCAAAGTTAATATACCCCTTTACCTATTCTATAGGTGTAGGGTATAAAAAAGTGCTTTTATAATCATATAATTTAATTTAATATTATAACTCACAGATATGGAAATAAGTGAACTATAAATCAAATTTCAATTATTACAAATATATAACATATAGAATTAGTTTAATTGGAATGTAAAGCATTCAATACATGCCAGAAGATTATTATAAGTCTAATATCTTCTGATTTAATTTACATAGGGAACGATTGTTGGCTTGTCCAAAGTAAAACAATTATTAAAAAAATAACTTAAAAGCAAAGGTTATAAATTAATTAGTAAAAAATGAAAATATGCAATTTTAGAGCATGAAGTTATGTTTACTTAATTTAAACAAAAATTCTTTTCTAAAATATATTTTCAAATACTAAACTTAACTCTTATTATGTAAAAATAAATTTTAATATTAATGGTTCCTCAAAAATTAAACATCAATTCAGTTTTATGTCAAAAATAAATATTATTGAGAAATTTCCTCAATAACAATCAAAATTATCACGAAAATTTTACATAAAATAAGTTGGCAACACCTAAAATCTTTTAAGTTAGCAAGGAAACCAATTTTGTATCAACATAATTTTGATAAAACTTTTGAATGAAAAAACTTAAAAAGAATCTAGAACAAAACTAGTTTTAAGCTCAAATTCGCATAGGCCACATTGATATTTTGAATTAAAGTAATATCATTCGGTGGACCACTTTCTGAAGTTATGGAAATATAAATACCATTTTATCTTTATTTCTGAAAGTGATGATTATAATCATGTTCATACCACAGATTTAAATATGTTTAAAGCAAAAATCAATTAAATTTTTGTAAAAAATTTGACATTTCTGAACTAGTTTTTCTTTCACAGAAAGATCTGTATAAAAATGTGTAGTACATATATATAGAGAAGCATAAGAAATTAAAAATGGCTGTAAAAAACTAAGTTTTAATTTTAAAGTGCTGTCAAAATTTAACCAGTTGTGTAGTTTGAATATCGTTTTTTAAAACTTATTTACTTCATGTTAAGCACCTATATTGTGAACTGAGTATTAGACTTGTTTCTTAAGTTATCGAAAAATTAAATTACCTACTTAATCAAAAATATTTTTGCTTAAATTTGTTCTACTTCACCACAACTTAAAAGTCTGGCAACTTCAAAATCATGTTAAGACATTATTTCTTATTCTATCTCTCTCTTAATATGATTATTATTTTTATTTTTGATAAAAGGAAACTCTACTTTCCAAAAAAAAAAAAAAACAAAACAAACAAGATATAAATATTTCCTGTTCTAATATCATTAGTGTATAGAGATGGCATTTTTTTTTCTTTTATTGCTCTTCAGAATTAACGGTAAAGGACCCAAAAAAAAAAAAAAAATACACACAAATTGGAAAGAAAAGGTCCCCAGTACGAGTCAATGATCATTTTTATTTTGTTGTCCTTATTTCTTTTGTGCAGTATGAGTTTTATATACATATTAATATATATATATATATATAAATATAGCTTATACATATATAATACTAACTATAATGAAGATGGTCTTTATAGATTAGAAGTAAAAGTTCAAAATGTTACAAAAAAAAAAAAAAAACTTTTATTTCTTAGAAAGTAAAAGAAGTAAAAAAAAAACAAAAAACAGGCAAAACAAAAAAGAACAATAAAAAATTTAAAACTTTTCCTTTTGCTCCTCTTCGTTTTTTTTTTTTGGAATGAATTTTCAAAAAAAACTATCATTAAATTTGAAGACAAAAAAAAAACTTCTAGAATATCACTAAAACTTTGAAAACACAAGAAAATCATATTTGTACACATGACAATAGTACGTATCTGTAGATACATGATTTTTTTTTTTTCATAAAGTTTATAAAACTATCTTAATAAATTTATATGAATATTAAATTTTTTTATGTTTTCAAAAAAATCTTCAACCAGTCAAAAACTCGAGGAAGAGTTGGACTGTGTCAACTTTAGGATACCCGTCTTCTGGTTAATTAATTTTTCAAAATTTCAAAAACTTACACAACTAACTAGACTCTGAGTTGCGTATAAAATATGAATTATATGGTAGCTATTCGAACCCATTGCACCAAATTTTGTGCAAACTTTGGCCATTAAATTGAACTACTTTCAGCAAAATTTTAGACGCCTGGATCTATTAAATGTAGAGTAATGATCATTTTAAAAAAAAGAAGTTGTATGGAAACTACGCGATCTAGTTAAGAAAACTGGCTGAATTTCAATATCGATGACGTCATAAAAACGAATTTGAGAAAATTTCAGGATCCTTACACTTTAATCTTGTGGACAGGCGGGCGGACGAATAGACATACATAACTGAATCGATTTACTTTTCAATTCTAATGCGATCTATACATTTGCTTCTATATCTGCCCCCTCCCTTACAGCGTCATAAACGGTATGGTAAATTTAGTATTCCATTTGAACATACTCTTATACAGGTATAAAAAGCATAAACCTGAAGATTTCAAAATAACAAAAAAAAAAATAAAACCTTATAAAAAGTTTAAAGAAAGTTCATATTTTTTTTTATTTTGAATTTTTAATAGTTAAAAAATATCTTTAACTTTTAAGGTTTGAATGGATATTAAAATGATACTTAATAAAATATGTTGTCTAAATAAAGGTGTTTGTCTATATATATATATATGTATATATATATATGCTATATATATATATATCTATATATGTATGACCTCAATAAACCACAAGTTTTTCATGTAAATTAAAACAAATCATCAGTATTTAGATTCAAAGAACCATATATTCACTTATTAAAAAAGTATTAAAGTTTCTTTTTTGTAGTCTTTTGTTTTTTTTTTTTAATTTATTTTGAGGAAAACTTATCAAAATTATCAGAAGAGAATTAAAAGTTGCAAAAAAAAAGTTAAGAATTATTTTTGAAGTTGAATTTTATGACAAAATATTAATATTTAATATATTTAATAAGTAGTTTGACATCAAAACTTAAAAAACTGAAAGTATTAAAAGAAATTATGAATAAATGATAATAAATGATAAGAATATTATATTAATTATCATATACGAGTATATGATAAGTGTTGTTGAAAGTGGCACGTGAAAACTTTTAGAAACTTTAATCGATAACTATTAAGTATTTAGTTTATTGATATTTCCTTTATATATTTTTTAAGAATTATTATTTGTTAAATTTTCTTAATAAAAAGTTTTTTTTTACATATAGTCAATGTTTTTTTTTTTGTATTAATAAAAAATTTATTTTATGTACTTGAAAAACTTTTTTCTTAATTAGGTTGTGATCTTTAAATCATTTTATTGAAAATCAAAAATGTTTTACTTAACAAATCAGCGGAAATCACTTCATGATAATTAATAACCGCTAACAATTGATGATGTATAATGGAATCCAAGTATTCGTAAGCTTAACATTCCTATATAAATTCATCAACCAACGGAGAGTTAATTACAAATGATAAAGATAAAAACTAACTCATCTCTTACAAAATAGATCAAACCATCTCTATACTGAGATGTCCGAAAGAAATCATACAGCAGTCTGAACGTCTTAACAGTTTAGGCATGCTGCTTAATTAAAAAATGTTATGGAATGAGTATATTTTTGATGTAGCTTACAACGCTGCAAAATATATGGGTTTCTCACTTGCTTTACTTCAATCAATATCGGGAAAGGCTACATACGAGCTTCGTTCAGTCTACTTGTAATGCTCTTAGTATTCTTTGAAATATTAGCGCATGAAGTCTTTTTTATAAATGTCTTGTAGATATTGACAATTGTTCTATTGGTTTGAAATCAATGCCTTCCTTTAAAAAACTTCAGCGTAATACCAGAGGGTCCTCAAGTGTCCATTTGTATACTATGGAAAATCCTAGGTGATACAAAACTGGTTATGAAGCTAATTAGTGGGAAAATATGGAACATGCTTCCATTCAATAAGGGGAACACTGATAGAATATTATAAAATAAAAATTCCATAAAATTTGCAAAGGAATCTATACAAGCTTGTTTCCCTACCACCAACTCTAATCTTCTATTGTATTTTGCTTCCAATTTCTTTGGCTTTTATTCAAGTCTGCATATATGTATAGTTATATAAAGGAGTCCATTCCTCGAGTTTGACTAACGTCTAAAAATGAAACAAAATAAGAAAAGAATACCTAGCTCAGTAGATAGCGCAGATAAGAAAGTAGAAATGACGATATTGAGGGTCACACACTGATTACATCCGTCAAACAAATTCTTCGACAAGCAATGGGACTGAACCCGTAAAAATATCATGTAGTGGAGGATCTTATATACATATTATAGATTCATAGAGAAAGAAATACAAAAGAGCATTGGCGTTCGTAAAGGTAATGACCATCAACACAGTAGCTGTAATTAAATGTGAAATTCCTGTGCTCCTTTGAAACTAAAAAATACGATAAAAAACAATTTAATAAAAAACGTTTCCATAATGAACATCCTGTATTTTTTTGAACTAGGAAGTTTATTTTCTAAACTTAATTATAATTATCATTTTATCAGTGGGTATACACCCAAAGCCCTATAAAAATTTCTTTATTAATTAAAATTACAATCATGATATTTAATTTTTAATCAAAAAAAAAAATAAACAAAAATTTCTTTTATTTAATTTTTAATTTTTATCAAATCATCAATTTATTACAAAAAAACAAAACAAAAACATTTTAATTCAAATTAAATGATTCTGTAACAAATTACTTCCTTTAAAATCGATTAGTCACTATCCATTCCCTTGTGAAATCTAAAAAAAAAAACATCTTATTTAATTTTACAAAAAACCACATCATAGATACAAAAGAAACTAAAACTCTATTAAAACTTCGACTGACATCCGAAAAAATTTAAAAAAAATCCAAAATAAAATGATTTGTCATCCTAATGAATTTAGAGAAGTTCTCAAACAATAATATTATCTGCAAATAAACCATAAAACAATGAATGGACAAATTAAATACCATAAATAATAATAATGATGAAAAAACAAAACCATGTCATATTCATCTCTTCTGTTCCAAATAATTACAAACAAATTGTTTAATATATTTTATATATACAACTAATATAAATGTTAATATAAAAAATATAAATAAGATTTTTTAAAGAATTTTCAATGAATTTTCAAAAAAAGAGAAAAAAAACAGTTCCTCTTAAACTTCACTCTTATTCCATTCTTCATTTATCTTCTTAAAAGAACGTTTACACTCAAAATATCAAAATCGTTTACTATTTGAAGGAAGTAAATTAAAATCTTCACATAAAAAAAGCACAACATGGCAATACTTAATACAATAATAAAAAAAAAAAAAAAAGAAATACAAAAAACAGTCAAGTAATAAGAAAATCCCATAATTCACTTTTTTTTTTTACCGTTATGTGTCGGATATATTCACGTGGAAAAAAAATCCAATTTTTCTCTAGTTTAATATTAAAAACCAAACCAATGAATCCTATGATACTCGTATACAATGGAGATTTCACAGAGCGAAATGTCAAAAAAATATCCTTATAAATATATATATATATATATATATATAATAAATACTGTTATTATTTCCAAATCATTTACGCGCCAAATGATATTTATAATTTTTCTATAAATAAACAATAATATAAACCAAGAAACACACACACAAACACTTTATATATATATATATATATATATATCTGTGGTCACAAACATTAAAAACCAAAGTCGACTTTGGTGGAAATTGCCTCATTGGTATTACCGTGATGTCCGCTCCAATATGTATTACCTCACAAAATTTGGTGCTTCTAGCTTGAAAAATGCAGAAGTTATAACCTAAACACTCAATGGCCAAAGTCAGTTTTTTACAGTTATGACTTACAATAACAACCAAACTCAAAAATTTAAAAAATTTAGTTTCCTAAGTTGACTTTGGTTTTTATTCAAAATGTTTATTTTAAAAATTGATATCATTTTTTTACCAAAAATCTTCTAAAGTCCAGTTTGGCTGTTATTCCAATTTTATGAAATAAGTTTTTTATTTTTGAAAAACAGCTAAAGTTCGAATTTGGCTGTTATTCAAAAAAATAATATATGTTTAATTTTTTCTAAACTCAACTTTGGTTGTTATTCCAAACTTTGTATGAAACATTTAAAACTCTTACTTCTATTTTGGTTGTTTTTCTTTATTTATTAAAATTTATATTTGATGCTAAACTTTAGTTTGGTCGTTATTCCAAATTTTATTTAGAAAAAAACAGTATTTAAATACAATTTGGTTGTTATTCCAAATATTTTTTCTCCATTAAAAATGTCTTAACTCGAGTTTGGTTGATTTTATTGTTGAAATTTCAAATAAAAAACAAGTAATTAAAGAAAAAAGTCTAAAAGCGCAAAAACAATTTTAGAATGAGTTAAAAAATATTATGTATATTTGAATATACTATTATTGTAGATAAAAGAAGTAATGTCAAATTTAAAATTTAACAGCATTTCTATTTAAAAATATTACCTAGGTAACAATTATTATTATTATCAATAAAAATAATAAGATATAGAAGAATAATTGTCAAATTTGTCCCAGCATCATTTGACATAAATTTAAAAAAATTGTTTTACGCATTCACATTAACTTTTTTTAAACATTCGTAACTATGCTTTTGCAATTTTTGTTTTGAAATGATAAAACATACAATTTTTATAAGATATTTAGTAAACATGCATTGTTAATAATAATAATAATAATATCTTTATAAGAATAATTTAGAAGAATAATTGCCAAATTTGACATAAATTCAATTTTTGTTTTGCAATGATAAAACATACAATTATTATAAAATATTTGGTAAACATGCATTGTTAATAATAGTAATAATAATAACAATAGAATAATTAATAATAGAATATATTTTTATTATTATTGGTCCTAATTTAGCTAATTTATTAAAACTTGATAGAAAATAATTGGTTTTCTAAGACTTTGATAAGAATAATAGTATAATATACTACTATACTATTTCCAAATAAAAAAATCATAATGTCATTTTTTAAATATGAACCAGTGATTTGATTAAAATTATTCTTCAAAAGTTGTGAACATAGGTTATTTCAAACTGCTAAGCTGGAGACCAGTCTCTAAAGACAAAACTGTAGACCAAAATTAATAAATTAGTTTACCAATAAAATTAAAATTTTAAAACGTTCAGAAATTTGAATTTTTATTCGCTTTATTTCTTGATTATTAATAAAGTTAAAAAAAGTCAATGTGAATGTGTACAATGTTTTTAAATTTATGTCAAAAAGTCATTAGAACGGGACAAGGTGTTGTGGTAAATTTATTTTTTAAATTTGTAAGAAATAGACAAACAACTATTGTTTTATAGTTTATTATTTTTATTTTATCATCAGGATAGGAAAATATTATAAACATGTCGTAGTTTTCTAAGTACATCATACTTATAATTAAAATAAAATTATTTTGCATTCTTCTACGAAAAAACAAACATCAAAATAGTTTTGACATTAATCGATGCATAATTTTGTTTTATAAAATCCAAAACAAAAATCTTTTCTGAAATTTTTTAGATATTATTAATTTTCGTTGTCAGTTTAAGTACTAGTTGACTTTTACAATTTGAATGTAAAAATAATAGCTGTTTTACAAGAGTAAAACAGCTATTATGTAAAATGTACTTAAGAACTTGATTTTTTTTCTGAGCTATTTATCCCAAATTTACTTTAAGCAAAGGAAAATTAAATAAAAGTATTAATAATAATTTTGTAAAATTGCTTTTAAATAAATTTTTCTAAAGTTATACATAAATTAAATTTTTAAAAAGTTATCAATTACAAAATTTAGTATTTTAGCTTGACATGTATCTTCATTAAACTAAAGAAGAGTTCAAGATTTGCATTAATCGCTAATGTTTATAAATATGAAAATACCTTTTTTGTAGAGCAACAAATTATTTTTTTAATGTATTAGATATACTTTTTTTTAATTTAATAATTCGTATTTCATTATCACCAACAAACTTATTACCATATATAATCTAAATTAACATCAATTCAAAATTATAATATTTTATTTTCAAAAGTATTAAAAAATATTATATTTGCTTTTCTTTACTTTTATTAACCTTTTCGAAAATAATTAAAAGTTAAAAAGTTTAAAGTCAGCCTTATAATACGTATTTTCAAATAAAATGAAACCTTTTTCATAAATAAGAAACATTTTGCAATTAAATGAAGCCTCAAGTGCATTTCATATTTTTGGAAATAGTTTCATTAACTTTGCAATAGGTGTCATTTTATTTGAAAATGATTTATTTAATTTTTTTTTTTTTTTGAACTTTTAAATTTTATAATTTTATTTGACACATGGTTATAAAATCAGAAGAGAAAGTAAATAAAATAGCAATATACAAAAATAGCAAACGTGCGCAAATATTACCTCATTAATTATTTATATCATGCTGTACTCTAATTACAGCATTTTGACGATAAACTCCCGACAATTCGTTGAACTTTCAAATTTTCTTAATAAAATTTGCTTTCTAAAATTAATTTTCTTCTAAGATTTAGGCAATTTTACAAGAAAACAAGCCAAAGTCAGGAAATTATTTTTAAAATCATAATTTATTTCATTTGGAATAACAACCAAACTCTAAATAGGAGTTTTATTATCAAATTGTTAAAATTGGAATAACAGCCAATCTTCAGTTAGGAATTTTTTAACTAAAATTATAAAAAAGGTAAAACAGCCAAACTAGACTTTGATCGCCAAATTTTAAAATTTTGCAAAAGGATTAACAGCCAAAGTGTTTATTTTTCAATTATTATCTTTATTAGATTAATTATTAATAATTTAAAAAACACAATTTCTAGCACTGTTAAATAATTATAATTTCGTCAAAGAATCATGTTTCTATCTCATTTTCCTGATTTCAGAGAACAATTTTAATTTTCAAATCGATCTGTACAAAATGTAAGAAAACAAACTTTGGCGGTTAATGCTTGTGACCACAGATATATATACATTCCATTTTATATAATAAGTAATCTTATATATCTGAAGTGAATGAACATAGTTAAACAGTGATATGAATTTTCCTAGAAAGTAAAATAGAAGAATGAAATTGAAAAAAAAGAAAAGCAGGTGAATTTTTTTGAAACAGCAGTGTATACGGAAGACAAGTCACAAATCATTCCACTAAGCTATATGATATTAAACATTAGACAAGGTAAACAAAATGATGAATTCGAAATTGTTCAATATTACTAAATTTAAAATTTTGTCTAATTGTCAGTCGTTTAAAACCTTTTCAATTTAATATCCACTACACCACTGGTCAGATATTTAATATATTTAATATCTGACCAGGGGCGTAGTGGATATTAAATGTGATAGATAGTGGTTAAACGCTGGTCTTTCAAGTTAAAGGTCTCGTATACTATATATAGTTATAGTTAATATCGTAATATAAAATAAGATTAAATATAAATATATAAATAACTTTTATCTATATATATAAAAGGGAAAGTTTGTTTATTTGTTTGTTTGTTTGTTTGTTTGTTTGTTTGTTTGTTTGTATGTTTGTTTGTTTGTAGCGAATAGACTCCTAAACTGCCCAGCCGATTTTCATGAAAATTTGTATATAGGGGTTTTTGGGTACGGAAAGAAATCGTGGCCCAAAAATTTTGCTCTAACGGACCGCCAAGTTGGGGCTGTGGTGCAAGTATTTAAACTTCTTTGTTCTAAAATGAAAACGGTTTGACCGATTGACTTCAAATTTTGTATACGTGATGCTCTTTGAGAATTGAGTAGACACTATTAACAGTTTTGGAATTTGTTAACCCATCTCGGGCCGACGGGTGGTCAAAAAAAATTTTGGGTCCAAATTTTGTCCGATTTTACAAAATTCTGCTTTGACTTAAAAGAAAGCCCTAAAAAAAATTTTGTTGAGTTCCATTAACCCATTGCGGCCCAACAGCTTCTTATAGGTTTTTTCAATACTTTACTCTAAATTCGAAACGGTTTGACCAATTGACTTCAAATTTTGTATACGTGATGCTCCTTGAGAATTGAGTTGACACTATTAATAGTTTTGGAATTATTTAACCCATGTCGGGCCGACGGGTGGTTAAAAAAAAAATTTGGGTCCAAATTTTGTCCGATTTTACGAAATTCTGCTTTGGCATTAAAGAAGCCCCAAAAAAAATTTTGTTGAGTTCCATTAACCCATTGCGGCCCAAAAGCTTTTTATAGGTTTTTTCAATACTTTACTCTAAATTCGAAACGGTTTGACCAATTGACTTCAAATTTTGTATACGTGATGCTCCTTGAGAATTGAGTTGACACTATTAACAACAGTTTTGGAATTTATTAACCCATGTCGGGCCGACGGGTGATCAAAAAAAATTTTGGGTCCAAATTTTGTCCGATTTTATGAAATTCTGCTTTGGCTAAAAAGAAAACCCACAAAAAAATTTTATTGACTTGCATTAACCCATTGGGGCCCAACAGCTTTTTACAGGTTTTTTCAATACTTAACTCTAAATTAGAAACGGTTTGACTGATTTTCTTCAAATTTTGTATACGTGTTTCCCTGTCAGAATTGAGTTGACACTATTAACAGTTTTGGAATTTGTTAACCCATGTCGGGCCGACGGGTGGTCAAAAAAAATGTTGGGTCCAAATGTTGTCCGATTTTCCGAAATTCTGCTTTGGCTTAAAAGAAAGCCCCAAAAAAATTTTTGTTGAGTTCCATTAACCCATTGCGGTCCAACAGCTTTTTATAGGTTTTTTCAATACTTAACTTTAAATTAGAAACGAATTTGACCGGTTGACCTCAAATTTTATATGTGTGAAGCAACTTGAAAATGGAGTTGATTCTGTTAACAGTCGGTCCTACGATTGGTCAAAAAAATTTTTTTGGAAGTAAATTACGTCAAATTTAGTTTGTACTGCTTTGAATTACAGAAAGTTTCAAAAATTACTAGAATAATCCTAGAAAAATCGTTTTAAAAAGATTGCTTTCATACATTTGAAAATTTGCATGTGCAAGCCGTGATTAATTTTTGTGTTAACTTTTGGCAGTAATATCAACATCAATTAAACCTCCATTGAGAGGCGCAGCAACGCGCACCGGGTATTAGCTAGTGTAAAATAATAGATGGCGCACAAAAATAAAATTTGCGTATTCATAATCTTATACAATAGCTACAGCTAAGTATTCAACAGATATGTGTGAATAAAACGATTAAAGAAACTAAAGCCTAGTCTAAACAGATTTGGTGAATACCCTATTGACTTTAAAGGATATGATCAGATATCTTACAATAACACACTATATTTAAAATTTACTTATTTACAATTGAATCAACGATTTTAAAACTTTTATTTTAATTTTTATATTATTTAAGTGTCCTGTAGGTATCTTTATTAAAAATAAATATCTAGAAAAAAAAATATTCCAATTTTAAAATCATCACGGGAGCAAATGACTCTTTGACACTTAAATAAAAGTAAACAACAAAAACAACAAACAAAACAAAACCACAAAACAATCAAATACACATAAACAATGAATAAAGAAAAAATATCATGAAGTACTGTTCTGAAAAGTTGCCTTTATAAATCTTTTTTACTCTGTACAATTTTGTATTAAAAGTAATAGAAACGATCCCCTAACCATTTGGATATCCACGAATAAACACAAACCCACCACATCATTTTCTTAAAGAGAATAAAAACAAAAAAAAAAAAAACATTTTGTTTTTCTCCTGAAAACCAAAAACTTCTAACACACAATGGTGTTTTCAATTTTACTTTACTTTACTCTACTTTTCTTCTTCCTGTACTAATTCTTTGAAAAAGTATTTTTTCACAATAATTTATATTTCTATCTCTTTCTACATAGTGTTGTAGCTATTCTTCATTTTGTACATTAATACACCATTGAGTTTTTTTATTTCTTTATGACAAAGCAACATGGTGGAATTTGGAATCTAATAACAGGAAACCATATAGAATAAGAATTAAAGTAAAAATAATATTGTTTTGAAAAGATGAAAATGAAATTATATGGGACAAATATATGGAAAATTCTAAATACAGAATTAATACAAGAAATTGTTGAATTGAGTTGGTATGATTTATGAAAGTAAGATGTACTAAATTTAAACTAAAAACAATTTACTTAAAGCTATCCCATCCAGCAGCACATTTTTAGTAAGTCAGGCAGCACTTACTCTACAAGGTAGTAGACAAAAGGTTAAGAGAAATGTAAGAATATTTTTAACCACAACAATTTTGCTAATCTTAAGTTTTATTTGTTATTTAGAGTTGGGTCTGAAATCTCGGTTTAGTAAATATTGTTTTCACAAAATCTCGTTTTAGAAAATTTCGTTTAGAAAATTTCGTTTTATAAAATCTCGTTTTAGAAAATCGTGTTTTTAGGAAATACCTTTTTTTATATACTGGAAAAAGCTGATATTTAAAATAAAAAAAAATAAAAGCTGATTCGTTTTGTATCCAACTCAAAAATCCTTTAAAATCAGATTTTTCAATTAAAAAGAGATTTTCTTAATATGCGAGATTTTTCAATAAAAAACGAGATTTTCTAAAACGCACATTTTCTAAAAACGAGATTTTCTAAAAACGAGATTTAAAAAAAAAGATTTACTAAACCGAGATTATGGAACGCTTCCGTTAATTAGCTATTGTATTTAAAATGTTCAGTGGAAAATAATTATTAGAATAAGTCCATTAATAATCAAATATTATTATAAAATAATATTTTAAATAAACTCGGTATCATTTACTTCTACAAGTGTATACGATACCTAATACCGCACCATACAATCATAACTTATGGCGGTAATAATATACTTATGTGACATAATAGCTTCTAGTATTCGTGAATTTAATCTTATGTACATTATAATGAGCATTATGTAACGCAGGCTAATTTAAGAGGATTAAAATAACCCATAAATTTACTAATTCAATTTAGCCGATGGCATTCTGTTTAGGATGTCGGACATTTAATTAGAGGATCTCATCCTCGAACACTAGTCAGATCATATCTAATAAAAAAATATAATTTATCATCATGATATAAAATAAATACACCTGTCACACTGGATAAGAAAGGCTGAAAGAAAAGTTGACAAAAAGATTGCACTAGATGAATATTTAATTATTTCGCTAATTGGTGATATTTTCAATCAATTTCTCTGGTATTTATTAACACTAACAATACAAGACCAATATAAATTATTTTGAGGTTAAATTTCATCAAAATTTTTCTTAATGATAAATTGAAATGGGATGAAATGAAATGAAACAATTATCACTGAAACTATTTTGTTTCAATGTAAAAAATTGAAGATCAGACGCAGTTCAAAGAAATAATAACTAATTCATAAAATAATAAAATTAAATTGTTAATGTGGTTAATCATTAAATCAACACTTCTGCTGATTTGTTTACATTCTTACTGCAAAACGTCAAAAATAAATGTTAAACTAATTCATTTCAAAGAAAGCTATAACTGACATCTGAGGGATGAAAGACCTAGAAACTTAAGAAAAATCCTACACTAGCATATTCAAACCTTATACCCGATAATTTTAAATAACTTTCATTTCAATAAATTCAACACAAATAATTTAAATTTAAAAAAAAAAAATACTAAATTTAATTATATTTTATTGTAACTCCAAAAATTTACTACCAATAAATAAATATTCCTAGACGTTTATTTTTACTCACAAAATATTTTAAATATTGAGTAAAATCAAAAGCAGAAAAACTTTTATTAGCCAAGCATATACATAAATAATATGTCTAATCTTCTATCTATATATATAAAAGGGAAAGTTTGTTTATTTGTTTGTTTGTTTGTTTGTTTGTTTGTTTGTTTGTTTGTATGTTTGTTTGTTTGTAGCGAATAGACTCCTAAACTGCCCAGCCGATTTTCATGAAAATTTGTATATAGGGGTTTTTGGGTACGGAAAGAAATCGTGGCCCAAAAATTTTGCTCTAACGGACCGCCAAGTTGGGGCTGTGGTGCAAGTATTTAAACTTCTTTGTTCTAAAATGAAAACGGTTTGACCGATTGACTTCAAATTTTGTATACGTGATGCTCTTTGAGAATTGAGTAGACACTATTAACAGTTTTGGAATTTGTTAACCCATCTCGGGCCGACGGGTGGTCAAAAAAAATTTTGGGTCCAAATTTTGTCCGATTTTACAAAATTCTGCTTTGACTTAAAAGAAAGCCCTAAAAAAAATTTTGTTGAGTTCCATTAACCCATTGCGGCCCAACAGCTTTTTATAGGTTTTTTCAATACTTTACTCTAAATTCGAAACGGTTTGACCAATTGACTTCAAATTTTGTATACGTGATGCTCCTTGAGAATTGAGTTGACACTATTAATAGTTTTGAAATTATTTAACCCATGTCGGGCCGACGGGTGGTTAAAAAAAAAATTTGGGTCCAAATTTTGTCCGATTTTACGAAATTCTGCTTTGGCATTAAAGAAGCCCCAAAAAAAATTTTGTTGAGTTCCATTAACCCATTGCGGCCCAAAAGCTTTTTATAGGTTTTTTCAATACTTTACTCTAAATTCGAAACGGTTTGACCAATTGACTTCAAATTTTGTATACGTGATGCTCCTTGAGAATTGAGTTGACACTATTAACAACAGTTTTGGAATTTATTAACCCATGTCGGGCCGACGGGTGATCAAAAAAAATTTTGGGTCCAAATTTTGTCCGATTTTATGAAATTCTGCTTTGGCTAAAAAGAAAACCCACAAAAAAATTTTATTGACTTGCATTAACCCATTGGGGCCCAACAGCTTTTTACAGGTTTTTTCAATACTTAACTCTAAATTAGAAACGGTTTGACTGATTTTCTTCAAATTTTGTATACGTGTTTCCCTGTCAGAATTGAGTTGACACTATTAACAGTTTTGGAATTTGTTAACCCATGTCGGGCCGACGGGTGGTCAAAAAAAATGTTGGGTCCAAATGTTGTCCGATTTTCCGAAATTCTGCTTTGGCTTAAAAGAAAGCCCCAAAAAAATTTTTGTTGAGTTCCATTAACCCATTGCGGTCCAACAGCTTTTTATAGGTTTTTTCAATACTTAACTTTAAATTAGAAACGAATTTGACCGGTTGACCTCAAATTTTATATGTGTGAAGCAACTTGAAAATGGAGTTGATTCTGTTAACAGTCGGTCCTACGATTGGTCAAAAAAATTTTTTTGGAAGTAAATTACGTCAAATTTAGTTTGTACTGCTTTGAATTACAGAAAGTTTCAAAAATTACTAGAATAATCCTAGAAAAATCGTTTTAAAAAGATTGCTTTCATACATTTGAAAATTTGCATGTGCAAGCCGTGATTAATTTTTGTGTTAACTTTTGGCAGTAATATCAACATCAATTAAACCTCCATTGAGAGGCGCAGCAACGCGCACCGGGTATTAGCTAGTATGTATATAAATATAAAATTATATTTCTAATATTCAATACGCTCCCCACACAACACTAAATATATACCAAAAAATATATACAAACTTATGTACATAAACTTTTTTACTTAATTTAAGTAAATGGAAACTCATCTTAAATTTCATTTCAATTTTTTTCATGATATTTCTTTGTAAAAAAAGTGACTTCGTTCCAATTCTTATCCCTATTCCCTACCATACCATCTATAATATTCTCTTAATTCATTTCAGTTTTCGTAATATTCTCTCCGTTTCTCTTATTTTCTTCTCCATCATTATAATAATCTATTTATGTAATTGTTGTTGTTGCTATTCTCAGCTCTTTGTGTTGTTGTTGTTATTATTTTTGATAACTCTGTTCATTTCTTTTGTTTTTTTTTCATTTTTATTATTATTATTGTTATTATTATTACTTGTACCAAAAAGAAAAGTCAAGAAAGAAAGAGGAAAAGAGATAGATATATAAAAAATGTAATTCTTATTATAAGTAAAAATTATACTGAATAATAAAGGTGATACAGGTGTTTTAGATGACAGAGGATAGATATACCACGAAAAAATTTTGTTTGGAATTTAATGGGATGTGATTCACATGATTTTTCTTTTCAAGTATAAAACTGGAAAATCTTTTGTTTTTTTTTTGGAGGTTTTTTTCTTAATATTTTACAATTTTTTTTATTTTATGAATATTAGATAAGATTTTTTTTTTTTTTTGGTTTTTTGTTTCTTAAATTATTTTAATATTTTCTTAATATAAAATTTTTCTATTATGATTTTTTTTTGGACTTTGTTTCAATTTTTCTTGTTGTTATTGTCTTTAATATTTTTTGGTGGACTTTGTATGCAAAAAGCTATTAAGATGAAAGATGATGATTTTAGAAATATACAAATTCCATTCTGTTTTCATACTGACTGCTTTTTGTTTTTTTTTTTTTGTTTTCATGGAATTTAAATTAATTTTGTGTGTGTGTGTGTGTGTATTATTTTGTTGTGTCTTAGGTCCAAAATATAATCAAAAGAATTATTATAATATATTAAAAATAATAAAAGGAATTTAAAAGATTTTCATTAAAAATAAAATACAATTTTAGAGGCTTTGAATATAAGGAGTCTACTGCCAGGTATACGTTTATATATCAACTTTAAGTAATAATATGGTGATACATAAAGCCTAAAATAATAAAATGGTTTTTTTTTTCCTGTTTTTTTTTATGGTTCTTTGTTTATAAAACCTAGATATATCTTATAGATTTATTTTTATCTGATGAATAATAAAATATTTTGGAGGTAAAAAAAATAATGAATAAAATTACGATGCAAGAGGGAATGGTTTTTGGTTTAAAAAGTAGACGACAAGAAAAGAAACGAAGTAAAAATCGGAGTAAAAATTAAATTTATAGAGAAATATGAGATGGCAGTGAAATTTGATAAGAAAATTTATTACTTTAAAAAAAAAATTAAAAATTGAATATTCATTTAATTTATTTAATATTTAAGTAATTATTTTTGTTAAAAAATAAGAAAATAAAATTAAAAAATTATATTGAATTTAATACCTGGAATATTTATAATATTTGGATATATATATATATATATATACTTGTATTTTAAAATATATTATTAGTAGTAATTGCCTTATAGTCGACCGTAAATTTCTTAGAAATAACTTTGATCAAATACGAATGACTATATAATATGTAGAATGTTATATGATGAAACTCATCTTGAAAGAACACTATGATGTGACGTAAGAATGTTGTAATTGAATGTTGTAAAAATATTTTAACCCTTATTTAGTTTCAATGTTTAAAAACGGCTCAACTTTTGTATGTATTTTTCATTTAGCATTAAAGTGAAATTTTGCAGATCAAAAAAGTGAATGTTATGCATGAATAGCATATGGACTCTAAAACATATGCATTATTTAATGAAAATAAAACTAAATTTTAAAAATATTATTTCTAATTCATTAAAAATTGGCAGTAAAATAGGAAATATGATGCAAAATTTAGAGTTATATTACAGGATTATTATTATATTATAGGTTGTACAAATTTTGGAAAAAAGCAGCCACAATTTATATTGAACAATTGGGAACTTTAAGCCTGTTCTAATTATCATGAATAATTTTTGATTTTATGATTGAAAAACCGAATGGTACCGAAAATATGGCTTTATCCATAGTTTTATAATTATCGTAGCATCTTTGATTCTAATTATAAGGATTTTCCCTGAAATTTATTTTAAAAATTTGGAGGAGCGTTTCATGAAATTAAAGGATTTGAATTAAAGGATTGGATTTTTCACATTAAAATCACTTTGTCATCAAAACCATGAAAAAGTGAGAATTAAAAAAAAATTTAGGCAAATTTATATTTGAATAATAATAAATATAAGTTCTTAAAAAAACTTTTGAGAAAATTTAAGACGATACTAAATAACACCTAAAAAATATAAAATTTAACATTATATACAGATTAGTTTATTATACTAATCTTACTAATATACATTAGTTATACTATGTATACAATTAAACTAAAAAATTAAAGAAAAGTTTTTACAATTTAAAGCATAACTTTCCAAATATTAGCATTTTAATTTTCTATTTCTTATATACTTCCTTTAAATTATGTATATACAAATATTATATATAATATTGATACAGCTGTAAAAATGCCCTCCATCTAATCTAAGTCAATGACACACACTCACACTCTTTTCCTGTGTGTCATAATTATAAAAAAAAAACCCCAGAAATACTATATATATAATGTATATATATATATTTTTAATGTAGTTCTTAGTTCAAAACTATATTCAACCACTTTATATATAAGTATTTTGACAACATCAAGCTGTAGGATTTATTCCAAAATTCCAAAACTCCAAATGTAAAAAACAAAATAAAAATATACAACTTACAGAAAACTTTTTTTTTTTATTTCAAAATATCTATAGATTTATCAGATACAGTATATTTATTATACATATATGATAATTATATAAGAAATACATAACTTATTTTTATAATTTGTTGTTTGAATACATATGTAAAAGAAAATTGTATACCAAGATACCTACATATTAGATATGAATACAACATCACAAAAAAAAAAAATGAAAATTATATGGTCAGATCATTAAAATAGCTAGCAACAATTTTCCCTTAAGGACAGTTTGTCAACAACTTTTCTAAAAATTGGCATAATGGTGACCACTCACATATACATTGAATATTATATGTATTATATATAAAAATTTATATACGTAAATAGTATTGACCAAAATACTATGAACGATGATTATTTGAATATGATGGTGATACTTGTTATATCAACATTGTATATTTTATTGGCGATATAACAAAAATTCTGCAAACATAAGTTCCCCGATGACTTATGACTTGAAAACTAAGCCCTGAAAGAGTTCCCTGAGAAAATAAGACAAAACTCTCTATTGTACTTTCAAAGTTATTAAGCTTTAAACTACATTTTTCACTTAATATAAAAATATCCTCAATTAAAGTAAATATTCTTAATTTGAAATAAAACTGTCTTCACTTAAGGCAAAAATTGTTTAGTAGAACAAGAAAAGTCTTTACTCAGAATAAAAATGTCTTCATTTAAAATGAAAATGATCTCCCTTAAAATAAAGATTGGTTCACTTGAAATAAAATTGTCTTCAATTAAAGTAAAAATGGTAGGTAAATTAAAGTTTATTTCAAAATGAAGGTTAAACTTTTAGAGCATTTATGCACGTGTCCATGTATAAGTCCTCTTAGGAACTTTTAGGTAACTAATAGAATTTCTAATTCCAAAGACTTTTGGCTCCGGGACTTTTGTCAATCATTTCATCACCAAGGAGATTTTGTAAAGGAAAACTCCGTCTTTCTAATCTCTGCACAGTATTCGAACTAGAATTTTTTCACATAATACGGCTGCTCTTACCTACTGCACTACCAAAGCACCATTAATAAATTAATTGAACCTTGATCAACTTTTAAATCTATGTATATTTTAAATTTATCAATACTGTATATGAAAACGTCGTGTGTGTAGTGTATGTTGTTTATGTGTTGCCAACAATTATAATAAAAGGAAGAACATTAATTCGGTTTTTCCTTTTGAGGTTATAAATATTTTTTTGCATAATAATTGCTTCTAATACAGCATTAGAAATAGAACATATCGAATGTTTCGAAACTGGACCAAAATTGTTTGCTTCTTTATATAATTTATTTTTTTGGGTGATTATAGATTTTATTTCTTGTTTTTTTTTTGATTATCTTCGAAGATGTAGTTGAAGTTGTATGGAAATTGTTTGGTTCTCATTTTTTTTTTATTCTTTATATTAATTTTTTGTACAGTTTTTTATCCAATTTTTTCATGAATAATGTATAATAAATGTACTAATACATGATTATTGATTATACACAATTTATTGATTAACTAATGTTATTAACTTACAAAAAACTACTATTACAATTTTCTTATTATTTTTAATAAGTTGAAAATTGTCAATAACGATTTAAAAAAAAAATTAAAGACAGAAAATTTTTCTTAAAAATAAATATTTGGAAAGTTAAATAATTAATTTGTTAACTTGTTCACACTGGGAATATTTAACTAGAAGTAAAGTGATTTCGAAAAATCGTGTTCACACTACACAACTGATTTAATTTTGACAGCAGATAAAATTTAATTTAATTTTTTGCCTCGATTTTGAAGTGTTTATGGTTTTATATTATTATATTTTATTTTTTCACAACAATTCACGGAAAGTCTAAAAAACTTCGATTAGTCTACAAACAAAATTGATTACGTCAAGAGTTTTAGTTCACAAGCTTGTAAAAGAAATGATTGAAAAGATAAACTAGTTTAGAAATGTCAAATTTTTTTGATGCAATATTTACTGACTTAAAAAGAATTGAACTGGTTTATCGAGTTAAACAAACTTAATTCTACATTATGAACTGGGTGTCCATCGAAACTATATAATGTTTAAATCCCTTAAAAAAATTTAAATATAGTATTTAAATTTTTAATGAATAAATGTAATCACAAACCAAATCAGCAGCCCATCCAAATATATGTAAATTATATTTCCAAAGAGTTTATTTGATGATATATTTATAATTTTAATTAGTTTTTTTTTTACGAATTAATAGAGAGCTTCAAAAGCCACTCATTGAAACTGTGAGGTGTTCTCTTGGGTAGTGTAGTAACTTTAACACATCAAAACCACACACTTACTCAACCAAGCTTTTGGAAAGAGTCCTTAACACAAATGTGCAGTTTGGATAAATGGATAGGAATTTGGAAGAAAAAAGTTTTAGGAAATTAAGGATTGTCCGGGAATTATGATTGATTCAAGAATTAGTCCGATTTAAGTAGGAATTAGTCCTATTCAGATAGAATAATTGTAAAATGCCGTATTTATATAGTCATTTGTTATCCTGAATATTCAATTCGAGTTTTATGACCAATAGACTTCTTAATTTTTCATAAACCTAGAATTTATTAAAGACTACAATTTACTTTAAAGAACTCTATTAAACAAAAATTTCTAAATAATTTCCGACTAATCAGCTAGCAAAATTAAAGGAATTAATTTTTAAGTAGCTGCTTTGGAACTGTTTTTATGACTAATCATGTGCCAAATGGGTTCGTTCCAGGTCAGCACTATAATTAACTCTTCTTATATAGAGTTTCCATATTTCCAAACAAGAAATGGGAAAATGTTAATTATGAAGCGACCTTCATTCTTATATTAAAAATCTAAATTAGATAAAAATTTTACGAAACTTGTAATGTCTTCCTAATTTCAGTGAAAAAAAATTCCCAACTACTTCTACAGATTCATATAACATCTGTATAAGCTGTGGCGAAGTAAAAAAAATTTTTATTAACCCAAATTTTTTTTAAACTTTCTTTTTTGTATGTATGTCACATGTGATATTTAATTTCAAAAGTAAATAGTAACAAGTAAAGAAACAGTCAGTTGGTGCAACCGACTTAGAAATACCCTACACCTATTTGGTTAAAATTTAAGGACATATCCATAAGTCATTTTAACACCATATAAGCTGTTATTAATTTGATCGTAAGACATAGCTAACCAAATTAACTGTATAATACTAAAAATATTTTCTAATTACCCTATCTATTAAAAAATACTACAAATTCTTACTAATTTATCTGTTTAAAAATATTAAAAAACAAACAAACTTGAAATAAATGAAAATATATTTATTCCAATTCAATTACAAAATGAAAAAATTCTAATTATTAAATTTTGTGATAAAAAGATAATCAAAGCATAATATATTTAATAATCCAAATTTTTAAAAATTGCAATTATTTTAAATGGTTAGTTTATATACCTAATAGAAAAGCTTATAAACGCAAAATATGCAATAAATGTATTTCTAAAATACAATTAAAAATTTACACCTTTTCATATAATTCATTTAAATATAAAAATAAATTTTACATAAATGCAGCAAGCACCTTTGAACATAGCTGAACCACTACAATTAAGTCTAGATTTCGGAGACACATAGGACATAGGAAATATATTTTTTGGCTTCGAAATTAAACTCGACCACAACCAATTCCCATGGTACTTTCATTACTAGTAACCTACTGTTAAATTTCATCAAAATACCGGCATTATTTTTTGAGTTATGGTGTTTGTAAGATATATGTTTGTTAGTCCTTGAACTTTTCAAGGGTTCCAGGACCCGAAATTATGGTACGATTTCGCCCATATGCAGTCCTTTCATACTTTCAATACTAGTTAACCCTTGTACACAATTGGAACGCTCTAACTTAATTTTAAGTTACTAGTTTTATTAATTTCGATGATAAGCTTTTACACATTGGGGGGTCTAAGAGAGGTTCTGAACCACCACTCCAATTGATCCCAAATTAGGGGGCACGCAAGAAATAGTAAAGAACACCCTTGTGGCAAATTGGAAGCTTCTACATTTGTTTCAAGTTACTATCTTTATTAATTTCGAAAATATGCTTTAAGGGCCTAAGAACTGAGTGGCTGGTCCCCGATCCACTACACCAATGGGGCCCAAATTTCAAAGACACTTACGAAATAGGAAGTGTGATACCACCCTGATACCAAATTTGGAGGTTCTATCTTCATTGGTTTCGGAATTATGCTCGTTTGGCCTAAATTCGATCAAAAAGTTCTAAGTTCCGAACCCATTGTCCAATCCTCACCGTACGTAAAAACCGCCGTAGTTTCGCTGCCAATAACCTACAGCACAAATTTCATGAAGATAGCCTCATTAGTTGTTGAGTTATCGTGATTTTTTATATATGTTCCTTAGCCCTGACATCGATTAAAAGGTCCGGAATCCGAATCGTTGGGCTGATTTCGCCCTTATATAGTCCGCACTGTACTTATAGTACTAGTTAACCCTTGTACACAATTTGAACGGTCTATCCTAATTTTAAGTAACTATTTTTAGTAATTTCGATTATAAGCCTTTAAAACTTGGGAGGTCTGAGAGGGGTACAGAACCACCACTCCAATTGATCCCAAATTAGGGGAACACGCAAGAGATAGTAAAGAACACCCTTGTGGCAAATTGGAAGCTTCTACATTTTTTCAAGTTGTTATCTTTATTAATTTTAAAGATATGCTTTAAGATCTTCGGAAATGTGTGGCTGGTCCCCGACCCACTACTCCAATGGGACCCAAATTCACAAGACACTTAGGAAATAGGAAGGGACATCCTGATACTAAATTTGGAGGTTCTATCTTCATTGGTTTCGGAATTATGCTCGTTTGGCCTAAATTCGATCAAAAAGTTCTAGGTTCCAAACCCATGGTCCAATCCCGACCTTACGCAATTCCCGAAGTAGTTTCATTACTAGTAACCTACAGCACAAATTTGATGAAGATAGCGTCATTAGTTGTTGAGTTATCGTGATTTTTTATATTTGTTCTTTAGCCCTGAAACCGATTAAAAGGTCCAGAATCCGAACTCATGGGCCGATTTCGCCCATATGCAATCCCCGCCGTACTTTCAGTCCTAGTAACCTACAGTTAAAATTTCATCAAGATAGCTCCATTATTTTTTGAGTTATCGTGCCTACGGACGGACGGACGGACGGACGGACGGACATGTCTATATCGACTAAGGCGGTCACGCTGATCACAAATATATATACTTTTCCATATCTAGCTCGCTTCCTTTAGGTGGTTACAAACACCATACCAAAGTTAATATACCCCTTTACCTATTCTATAGGTGTAGGGTATAAAAATATTATTTAAATAATTAAAAGTTATTATTTGAAATAAGTACATATAAAAAAAAATACATACAAAATATTAAAAACTTTGAAAACTACAAAACAAATGTTTAAGTTCTCATTTTGTGAGAAAAACTTTTTCTTCTTAAATCCTTCAAGAATAATTTATGTTCAAAAAAAAAAGTTTTTTACCACATTTTCAAATATTTTTTAAAAAATGCCCCTTTATACTTTCATTCTCTCCATCCGTCCATATCTTTACAAAACTTCTAAGCCGTTTGAAATAAAAAAAATAAATTTTGACTACAGGTAGGTATTATAAAATATTAATCTCAAGAAAGAGCTTCTATCATGTAGTCCCTCTTGGTATGGAGCATCAGCCCTCCAAATTACGGAAAAGCCCTATTTTTAAATTGTTATCATAAAAGTTCTAGAAGGTTCAAATCTATTTTCAACGACAAATGATAGCTGCTTTTAAAAGAATGTAAAGTGTTGCCATATTGCACATTGAATTACCGCTATGCAAAACCAAATTTTGGAAAATATTTTTTATGTTATATCCTTCAAAACACTAGAGTTAGTAACTTGAAACTTTGAGAGAAGTTAAATCTTAAAATATAAATCTGAGTGTTAGATGGAAACTTTATAATAAAGTCCTCTGTTTAGAAGCTGCAAGGAGTCAGAAACTAAGTATTTTCAATTTTTAAACATCCGTTACTTGAGTAACTGTACAAAGATTTTTTTAAATAATACACAAAAAGTAGAGCTTCAACATAATGTACAAACTATCTTTTAATGCTAAAGGCTACATATAGGGCACTCAAAACTTATTATAAAACATTATTTAATATTTAAGATGTCCTTTTTTAAAAACCCTTTAGTGTCTTCCATTACTTGTTTATTTTTTTTTATTTACAAAAAAAATATGTGGTAAAAAAAACCAACTGCCAGAAATAAGTAACATTCAAATGTAAAGGAAATTCAAAATTCCATAATACATAAACTAATATCTTTACCCACAATAAAACTCATGGTACAAAATAAGATATTTAAAAAAAAAATTACTTATTTCCTATGTGATTTATAATTTCTGTTAAAAAGAAGTCATATGGGTATAAAAAAAATTTTTTTTTTTGGAAATGGAATGTTGGTCCTTGGTACACACCATTTACAATTACTATATAATATATTAGTATAACAATAAAATACCCCAATTTACCAATCTTTAATAAACCTACTCTCTAAACTCACCAAGGCGCTCTTTTAAAAGCTCTTATATCACATTATAAAAAAATGATACATGGAATAAACAAATATTTAGAGTGGGGAATTTTTCATAATTTTTAAAGAGGCCAACAATTTTCATTTCCTTTCCATATTTCTTTGATTTTTATGTTTTTTTTAAGCGTTTTTCCCTCTAGTTTAAAAAAAAACAAACCATCAGCTTTTCAACTCATAAAAAATGGAAAATAATTTTTGAATGGAAAAATGAGAAATTAAAAAAAAAAAAACAACTGCGATTGAGTCATGGAACATGGAAAAAAAAAATGGTGAATTTAATAGAAAACTGAATGCAAATAAAATAAAATACAAAAAATTGTGGTTGGCAGGAAAAAACAATGCTATAAAATTTTTTTCTTTTGGTTTTTTATTGGAGACAATTTTTGGGGGGATGGGGCAGGTTGGGAGATATGGACCCATGGAGCCAAAATATTATTTACAGTACAAACTTGATAATTGCATTATTTGATAACTGTAAACCTTGATTGTTGCATGTTATTTAAAATTTGTATTGTAGACTCTGTAATTTCATTAACTTAAAATTTTGACCTCAATAATTGCATAAATTTTTTTTTATTTTCATTTGAATGTTTTCTAGTAGTTTCAAATTCTAATCTAGTAGTTTCAGCAAGTATAATATTATTTATTAGTTACCAAGTCATAAAAAAGTGAAGTAAGATGAAAGTTTATAGAAAAGCTGTAAAATATTAAAGTTGAAAGCAAAAAGTTGAAATTTTGAAAAAACATTCAATGAGTAAGAAGTTTTGAGTTAAATTTGAGCTGAAATCCAAACCAAAATTTATGGCGAAAGAATGTCTATTAATAAAGTTCAACAAATGCTCCAAAAAATTTCACCTAACGAAAGTTTTTCGTTAAATGATATCGATAGATGGGTCTCTGAAATAGAAACTGAAGTCATTATTGACCTTGATGAAATTGAATTAGATTCAGAAAAATCAGAAAATGAAGTTGAGATAACATCGTCAAATAAAAATAATATTAAGCATGAAGAAGCTATACACAGTTTTAGTTTGTGTCTTGAATGGTGTGATCAAAATGAGAAACCGGTAGAAGATATGATGACCATTCAAAAATTAAGAGAGAAGGCAATTCTTTTGAAGACAACGTCCACGACTTAAACTAAAATTTCAAACTTTTTTACAAAATTATAATTTAATTAATAAAAAAAATAAAAGTATATTTATTTTAATAAAAAAAACTTTAAACAAACATAAAAGTTTAAGATTTATCATTCGGTTTACATTTTAAAATCATTCGGTAAATGCATTTTTTCGATAATTGCATCTGACTCCGGTTTTAATTAAATGCAATTAGCGAGTTTGTACTGTATATATATGGAAAAATAACTTATCTATCAGGAGTACATTTTAAATATATATATTAAGGAAGAGTTGATAGAATAATCCAAAAAAAAGCATAGTTCACTAAAATTTGTTTTCATTGTTTCATATATACACGAACACACTCTATACCACATATATATTACCACACACATATATATATATAAAAGTTATCTACAAATGACTTCTTTTTCAAAAAAAAAACTTTAATTTTCTTTTTTTTTTAATTTTAAAGCTAATTTTTATAATTATACCAAATATCCTTAAATATTATCCTTTATACATTATGTGTATATCCCAGGATAAAATAATAACGGCTTTATTATCCTTCAGTTTTTGGTTTTAATTTTTTTTTTTATTGTAAATAAATATGAAAACAAAAATAAACAAGTGATGAAAAAAAACCCGGGGTTTTTAAAAAAGCACATTTTCAAATTTATCTATATTGTATTACATACTGAGTTTAACTTTGGAAATATTTACTTGGAAATAGTTACTGCTTACTTATAAAATTTACTGCTAACAGTAAAGTTTTTAATTTAAAGTTGTTATAGTCCTTTCTAGGGGCTAGGTTGCCAAGTTTCTAAGGATCTAACTTCATCTAAATCCCCCTCCCCCCTCCGTCCCCTCCATTTTTTTAGATTCTAGGAATTAAATTATGAATTCCACAAAAATTTGGAATTTTACTTAGAATTATACAATCTAAGAAAAAATGGGTAAAACTGAGAGACACTTTCTTCAATTTAAGGAACCGTTTTTAAATTTAAGAAAAACCTTTAACATATGTTAAAATATAATGTTGGGCCTTTAAATTTTGTATATTAATAAAAAAAAAATTGGACAGGTATTCAAGTTACAGGTGCTTAAAAATAGCAAAATTTAAATTTTCGAGCCCTTATAGCTCCTAAACAGGGGGCTTGACAAAAAAATTTTATTAACCGGCTCCTACTTATATTTGAGTATCTAACTTCTCCCAAAATTTCAGGATCCTATCTTAAACCGTTTAGGAGATATATGGGACCAAAAATTTTGCAAAAACTGAGTTTTATATAATGGTAAATTTTAGTACCATATGGCAACCCTATACATTTAAGCGACATTTTTTTGTAAAGCCTATAAAAGCAGCTCTCTTCTACCGTTTTTTTATTGAAAATAAACTTAACAGAACTCTTGTTATATCAATTTAAATATAGGGCTTTTTTGGAATTTGCAGGGGCTGTAGCTTTGTCACCCTTCAAAATTAAGAAAAACCTTTGACACATGTTGAAATATAATTATAGAGCTTTGAATTTTGTATATCACTAAAAAAAAATTTGGACAGGTATTCAAGTTACAGGTGTTTAAAAAGAGCAAAATTTCAATTTTCGAGCCCTTATAGCTCCTAAACAGGGGGCTTGATAAAAACATTTTATTAACCGGCTCCTACTTATATTTGAGTATCTAACTTCTCCCAAAATTTCAAGACCCTAACTTGAACCGTTCAGAAGATATGTGTGGCCAAAAATTTTGCAAAAATTGAGTTTTGTGTAATGTTAAATTTTAGTACCGTATGGCAACCCTAAATATTTGCCTTTAAAATATTTATAAAGTTTATGAAACCAGCTATCGTTTGCCGTTTTCAGATTGAAAATATATCTAACAGAACTCTTGTTATAACCATTTAAATATAGAGCTTTTCCCAACTTTGGGGGGCTGCAGCCCGTAACAGGTGGGGCTACAGAAAAAAATTCTTCTACGAAATTATTTT
Source organism: Dolichopus griseipennis (assembly GCA_963082915.1). Taxonomy (NCBI): domain Eukaryota; kingdom Metazoa; phylum Arthropoda; class Insecta; order Diptera; family Dolichopodidae; genus Dolichopus; species Dolichopus griseipennis. The sequence goes on from OY720441.1 coordinate 56,499,679, forward strand.
TTTTGCGAAAACTACCCATGGTTAAAATTTTTTTACTCTATTTCAAACGATGTAAAAGTTTTTGTAAACATACGGACAGACGGACGGACGGACGGGCGGACGGACAGAGTGAAACTATATAGGCACATTGAAAATGTGCTAAAAAGAAAAATAAGAAATAAAAGAGATGACCTATTTTTTTTCATATAATATTTTTCTTCTACTTTTATTTTTTGGCTTTAAATCCGTTTCGTTCTTATGCCATAATTTCTTCCAAACGCCTGATTCATTTTTTTTTTATCCTTCTGTTTCATTTCTTCTATGATTCTGTTTCATATCTTCTCACTTCCCCTTTTCATTCCTTTCAAAAAAAAATCTTTAAAAAAACTAAGATGAAAGAAATTCGCAAAGTCATAAAATATCACACCAATACTGTAATCCGACAGTTTTTTTTTTTTTTTTTTTAAGTTTTATTTTCATAATTTTTCTTCTTTTTTCATCTTATCTGCGATTGTCTTTCTATCTCTTTCTTTCTTTAAAAAATAAACTGTTTCTTGTTAATTTAGGTTTCTAATCGATAAAAATATTAAGAATGAGTGAAAATATTGTGGGGTTGAGTTTGAATTCAAAAGAATAGAAGAGATTTTCTTAAGAAAAAACAAAAAAGTAACAGGTTTTATGGCGCCATAAAATCCATTATAACATCGTCATATTTATTTAAAATATTGTTAGTATATATAACAGTTTTCTTTGAATTATTTTATTTTTTTGAATTTTCATTTTATAGAAAAATATTAAATTTATTTAGTATATATAATGAAAATATGTTCTAGACTTTTAACATAAAGATTCAAAGCGTGAGCGTAGTTCAAAATCGATAATAAGTCAAATTTCAAAACTTTAATGAAAAATTTAATGAACGATTTTCGACAATCAAATACTATAAGTTGGACAAAATTCATTTTACAATTTTCTGATGATTTGATTATAATATCAATTGTTCGATTAATTATTTTCAAAAATCAGAGTTAATTTTGGGATTAGTTAGATATTAACAGCATAAGTTTGAATTAATTCACTTCCATAATCCCCAACAATATTTAGCGTAACGTTTGTGTTCTTTTTCATAAACTATAACTTATTCGAAACTATCATTCACAACACAACATATTCTAAAATTGGATGTGGTAGTTTTTTTAATTACCCGGTATATGGACACTCGACTGCACCAATAAATCCGAGATTTGACTGAACACTTTAGCAGCAGCAGCATATTTTGAGAGGCTACGCGTTACTTCAAAATAATCAAAAGCACATGTACTTTAAAATTTATAATACATTTGGGAAATATTCGGCAGTTAAAATGTGGTAATGCATCTATATGATAATTGGGATCTTCTAATTAAATTTATACTTTTGATCCAGCAATTTGTGCAGCATCTCGAGTAACAATTAGTGTTTCCCAAACCTTAACAGATAAATATTCATAATTATTTGACTCTCACTTGAAACCGAACTTGCTAATATCCAAAATATTACCATATAATTTTATTTAGAATGGTAACTCTACTGCCACATATAACTATGTAGAGATATATTTGGTAATGGTAGTATAGTAAGTCTCATTTTCTTTGATATTTGAAAAATTTAATTTTATTTGTTTTTTATATTTTCATTCTTTGTAGTTAAAAGAAAAATATTTTATTTGACTTGGTGACGTAACTTTTCATTTATGAGGAAGAAATTCCATTATTATTTATAAATTCCATTTTATGAGGAATTTGTAAAAGATTTATGAATTTAATCCATGAAAGTACTCGTATATAATATTACACAGATATCTAGAAAAATGTTATTAATTAGTCTAGGAATTTTTGAAATTTTGCTTAATTGTTTATAACTAAAGAAAATAGAAAAAAAATTATAATAATAATTGATAATTCAAAATCAATTTTACTTAGTTCTTGAAAAATCAAACTCCAAAATTAAAGAAAACTCCAAAATAAAGAATGTAGAAAACTTTAGAAAAAATTTTCAAAAAAAGGTTTTAGACATGGTTACAGTCAAATTTCTTATAATTTTGCATATAATTCTGAATGGGAAGAATAATTTTAATTTGTTTTTAAATTTCATAGAAGTTAAGGAAGGTTTTTCTTTTTCTAAAACCAACGGATAAACCTTTGCAAAGTTGGGTTAGGGCTTTTAAAATGAATTCATTACGTGAAGGCACTTTAAGGCGTCAAGATAAAGAATATCTAAGTCATTATGAACATTCACATCATTAAGTAAGATTATATATTTACGTTATCATATAAGCCCCAGCTTTGAGTAAGTATGAGCAAATAAATAAAAAAAAAATATGTTTAACCAAATTTTAAAATTATAGACATCAATTCTAAATATTTCATTAGCATTTCTATTTTTACAATATTATAATCCTATTATTACGAGGATGGGATATTGGGCTAACATAATAGTTTTAAAACTTTCCAAAACTAGTAGTTTATAAAATAATCAATGAAATTCTTATATTCTAAAAATTCATTTTAAGTAATATTTAAGTGTACCTTTTATATTAATTTTGAGCCTAAATGTTAACATAACCTTGTGTAAGTCCAAAATTGAGCAATTAATTTAATTTTTTGTTCATTTTCATTTTGGGAAAATCTTTTTTTTTCAAAAAACCGCTTGTTTTATTTATTTATTTCTTTATTTCTAATATAATATTATTACAATTAATTGTTATAACATTACTAAGACTCTCAGCTACAAAGGTTATGTTCATGTTTTATTAAAGGAAACTTAACTTATCTTAGCTTAATTAAACTAAACCTTAACTAATCCTAACCAAAGCATCATTTTGCATTTCCTTTTTTTTTAGTTGTCGATTAACAAAAACATTAATTCGGGTTGCAAGACCTACATGTTAGAATGGCACATGCTATACTCCAAATCAAAAACAAAAACAACAGTAACAACAAAAACATTAAATGCATTGCATACTTTTAGGCTTTAACATTTTATTAACACAGATGAAAGCTTTCCTTCAGTTTCAAAACTCCGCGGAATCATTTGGATTTTAGGAGTATTATTCCACCAAACATATTCTTAGTTTTAAAAGGAACATCTTTGAAAGTTAGCATAAAACAAACACTACAGTGAACATATTATTGATATTGAGAAACTTATAATCTTTTCTAAAGCTATATCTTTTGAAAAGCATCACGTATCTTTTCCAAACTTCTAAATAATCCTCTTATAGTTAAATATTTGATAAGCATAACAACATCTTAAATTTACAGAAACTAATGATATTATCAAAATCTATATAACTACTTTTATAATTTATTAAAAATGTTCTTGGCCTAATCCAAGTATCTTAGTTTTTTAAATCATCCAAAAGTAAATTAAAATTCTAATAAATAATAAATCACATTTAACTAGAAAATCTTTTAAAATATTATGTAGTATTAATATTGTAATATTCATATTAAATAATTTTATTTAAATTTTTTGACATTTTTATTCAACCTTGAAAAAATTCTTAATTGTTCACTTTATTAATTATTAAGATGTTCATATCCATATTAAAATATTCATTAAATATGGTTTTTATCCATTGTATCATGGGAAATATAATATTAATATTATATAAAATTCCCTTCACGTATATTATGTACTTTCAAATACGTATATGTATGTATATGTAAATATTTTTGTACCCACTTTATGCCAACATATTAAATTTTTTTTTTTTTTGCTTTTTGGGTTTTAAAACCAAAGTTTTTGTTGCTCATTTCTATGTTTACTTGTAACACATTATTACACCTTTTATTTTAATTATTTCTTTTATACAACATAATAATACATAATATAAACATGTATATATATATATACATATATACAAGTATATTACATTTAGTTTTCTATTCATTCCATCAGTTATTTTTTGTTATTTTACAAAAATAATATAAACTCATATTCTATTGTTTTTCTTTCAAGTACATTATATATACATATATATCAACATATATATATATATATATATATACATACGCTAAAATTTAACCATATAACAAGAAATAACAGAAAAACAATTAAAATGAACAACAACAACAACAAAAAAAATAACAATTAAAAAAACAAAAAGCAACAAAATATTAATAATACACAATTAAAGAAATGTTTCTCATCTCATAAACTATATATAACATATATAATATTATATTCATTTATGTATAAATATTAAAATTAAGGTACAAAACAATGCAACAGCAACAATATCAACAATAATCAAAACAAAATATAACCAAACAAACAAAAGTTTAAATAAGATTTAATCAACATTTTATAAGAAAACATGAAGTACACAAACATGTCAGCAACATCTGTGATCCTGTATGTGTACCAAATCAAATCACTTAATTACCTTACAAGGCAAAACAAAAACAAAAACAAAAAAAATAAAAACAAAACTTTTTAAGAAGAAAAGCCAAATAAACATATATACAGAAAAAACAGAAACGATTTTATTATGAATCCTTTGTTATCCTTTTAATAAAACATGGGAGAACAATATGTGTATTAATTTAAAAAAAAAATTAATTACATATTATGTATATATATTTGTATAGTTATATAAAGCTTACATATGCATATGCATATGTATGTATATTATTATATTATTATATGTGAGAATGTAATATAACGTAGTAATTATTACATTTTATTGCTACATATATATATATATATATATATATATATATATATATACAAATTATATATATATGCGTATATTACATTGTTATAATGTGGTTTTCACTATATTTATTTCACATTTTTATACAAGTTAAAATAATAGAAACAGTGTTGCCATTTGTTTACAAAAATTTATACTAAAAATTAATATACTTAGTATTATTTAATAAATATTAGCTATTATTATGAAATTTTATACTTTTTTTTTATATTAAAATCGTAACTTTCAAAATGCAAATGGAATTTTTTTTAAAATACCGAATTAAGTTAAAAAATATTTATTTGTTTGGCTTCTATGGTGCTGAATCCTGGGTGCATCGAACTAAAGTATTGTACACCTGAAGCCACTTTGCCAACCTCTACACCATTTTTTCCCCATTTTTAGCTTTTTTTAAATAGAAAAAATAATTAAAAGGAATTATCAGGGAAAGATGCAGAGCAGGAATGAGAGAGAGATGAGGGAACTTTGAGGGAACTTTGAAAATACTTTGATTGCATTGTTTCTTTTCTTTTCCAAACAAGCAATGCAACAAAGCGTACATTGGTTATTTCAGATTTTCACTGAAAATAATTGAGAGTTACTACACAATTTTCTTGTGAAGCATAGTCTTCTTAATTTTTATTTACAAAAGGTTTTACTATTTATATAAAATGTTCTGTGAGTTTTAAAAACGTAAATGAACTAATTCATACATTTAAAATAATTTAAATTCATAAAAAAATTTTATTTATTTTTGTTTTTGTTTTTTTTTTTTACTAAAAATAAATAAAATATTTTTTGGCCTGTTTATGATAATTTATGATATTTTATTTCTAAAATAAAACACATTCAACAAAACATTAATATTTTTTTTATAATTGAACACATCCAACAAAACACGTTTAATTGAATGCGTTTGTTACACCACCTCATTCTAGACAAATATATTAATAAAATAATAATAATTCTAAACTTATGTTTAACCCTTTAGATTGCATTAATTTGATTTCTTAGATTCATATCAGTTCTTTGATTAATAATAAAAGTACTCTAGTAAATGAAGTTATGTTTTTCTAAAAATTTTTAGAAATAGTCTTATAAAAGCTATGCTAATCTAAATTTGTAGTAAATGTATTAAGCCAAATGTCGCAGGATATTCTAAATTTTATCATCTGAAAAGCATTAATTTATCATTTATGTTGAGATACAATTAGAAATGGTTTTTAAAATTTAATTGAACTTTTTTTAAATTAATGGAGCTTTTGAATTTTTTTAATTCAAATAAAATTTTAATTTTAATAATTATTTTAATGAAACAAAAGTATTTAATGATTTTAAATTTGATGTCATAATTTAAATTTATGAAATTTAGGTTATGAAGTACTTTGTACATAAAATATTTTTTAATAACTCAATATTATTCCTTAAGCCTGGCAATACTGTTTATTGTTTATTAATAAATATGAATATGTACAATAAAAAAACAACTTAAGTAACTATAAACTTAATTTATATTTTTGCCTTTTTTTTTTTTTGATTTCCTAAAATAAATTAAACTTTTTCACAAATATAACGGATTTCTACACAATCATATTAATATTGTCAGACTTTATTGAAATATGTAAAAATTTTAAATTTTAAATATTAAAATAAAAATTCTTATTTGTTACTACAGCACCTCATTTTATATCGAAATTTATGTTTTTGAAATTTTTAAACAATTGATAATCTTATATTTTACTTAAATAATCTAAGATTAAAAGTAATCAAAGCGATTAAGTTGAAATTCTGAAAATTAGGGTTAATAAAACTTAGATGTCAATATAATCTCAATCCCAGATTAGTTTTAAAATGAATATTTAATTTATTATTGAGTGAAGTGTTTCTTCTTCTTCTTCTATAGCTTTACAGTCCTTGATGAACCTGAGCTTCCGCTATAATTCTCTTCCATACATCCCGATCTTGTGCAACTCTCTTCCAATTTCTTATTCCTAAAATCCTTATGTCATCTTCAACAGCGTCTAGCCATCTTTTTTTTGGTCTCGCTCTACCTCTAGTACCCTGCATTTGGTGGAGAAACACTCTTTTTGTTGTTCTGTTATCCGGCATTCTTATAACATGTCCTATCCATCTTAACCTTTGCGCTTTTATGAATCTTATTATGGTTCTATGTTCAGTCAATTGTTCAAGCTCGAAATTATTTCTTGATCTGTAGGTGCCATCTTCGTTTCTAACCGGTCCATATATTTTTTTTTTTTTTTTTTTCGAAATATTTTACGCTCAAATATTCCCAGTTGTCTACAATCTGCAGTTTTAAGCGTCCATGTTTCACATCCATATGTTAGAACCGGTCTGATTAATGTTTTGTATAATTTAAGCTTTGTATTTCTCGACAACAGCCTGGATTTCATAAGTCTGGAGTATGTATAGTAACATCTACTTGCAGCTTGTATTTTTTCCCGTATTGCCACAGCGGTGTCTTCACTTTTACTGTATACAACCGAGATACTTAAACTGATGAACACCTTCGAACTTATAATCATTAATATTCAAATCTTGCGTTGGCATATGTGATTTGCTTTTTACGAAGTATTTAGTATTTAGTGAAGTGTTTATAAAATAAATAAAACTCAATTACTAATCGAATACAAGCGCAAAAGAATGTCTGCACGTCGTACACAAAACACTTGTATTTGTAAAAATACTTACTGACTACTGTAAAATGAACTTTAATCCGAACGTGTGAAGAGGTCTTAATAAATTTGTATTATATAAATAAACATATTACCTACATATTTAAATAGAAATTTTCAAAAAGGCATGCGGTAGTTGATTTAGGTCTACCACACACTCACACATACTTATTAATCATTTATTATATAAAAAACATACTTTATCTTTCAATCTTAATTTTTTATCTTATTTATAAAAATCTTAAATGAAGCTATCTGTTTACTCTACACAATGTTAAAATTTATATGTATGTATGCATATAATATCATAATTTTAAGATTATTGTTTATTATTATTATTTTACTAATATATGAACTCACGATTTTATATATAGGAAATATAATTGTCTTTTTTTTTATTTTCTTTTAACTTCCTCTTTGTAATAATTCTATAAATATATATAGTTACATGCACATATATATTAAGTATCGTATATATATATACAATAAAATTACATATACATATGTTGATCTATGAAATTTCTATTATAATAAAGTTATCTTCAAAAATATGATATTAAGTTAAGATTGTTATTTTAAGTGGTATTAATGGGCGTCTAATGATATTTTTCTAACAAAATAACTACATATATATATATATATTAGTATATATTTATAGTTATTATACATATATATAATATTTTGAAAATATATATAGTTATACAGATTCATAGAATATTATATTTGAAATAAATCAAATAACTTTATGACAAGAATGACTTTGATAAACGTCAAAAAGACATGTGATATAAAATTTTTTTTAATTTTTTTTTTTTGTATAATTTTTTATGGTTAAGTTTTTTTTTTATTTATTTTTTTTATATATTTTTCTAACAGATTTTTGTCAGTTATTAAATTAGAATTTGTTACATGTTTTTATATATATGTATGTATTTGATGTGGTTAAATTTATCACAATACTAGAAGTATTTATTTAATATAGAAACGTATAAAAGTGATCAATTCCAGTTAATACTGCAAGAAGATTTACAAATTAGTAACGATTTATAAAAAAAAAAAATTTAATTAGAGAAATATTTTTGAACACTTAGGTGATTTTATATAATATTTGACAGTTCTTATTATATGTTTCTGCCTCTTATTATGAAATTTTTATCTGAATGACATTTAAAAAGATTAATTGAAATATATCCAGCCAATGGCGTAGTGGTAAGGACGGCGTATTTTATGTGGAAAGTCAGGGGTTAACCTCTGGTCAGATTATTTATAATAAAAAAATATCGTAAAATTGTATAATAAAATAGTTATAAAAGATTAGCTTTAACATACGTTAATATACAAATAACTCTTGTGTAGAAAAATAGATGGCGCAGCAAAATTAACAATTCTTTATTCATAATCTTATACAATAATTACAGCCGGGTTATCTACGGTTTAGTGAATAAAACCATTTTAAAACCAAAGAAATTAAGGCCAAGTCTAAATACACCTGGTTAATGCTCTTTACTCCTTAAAAATGGAGTAGAAAAGGAATAAAAACAAATAATTTGATTAATATTTGAAATTATTATAATGAGTTAGCCTATAAATATGCAATTTCTTATATACAGTTTTCTTATATCTCGTGTTTTCTCTTAGTTATAAATCAATTTAATATAGTTTTTCAAACTTAATCTAAAGCATGTAAATGAAAACAAAAGAAGTAATAATATAATAACGGTTATAACAGTTATTAAAACTACTGTTTTTCAAAACTTTATATTTTCTTTACATAAAATAAAGCTTTCAAACCAGCTGCTCTGTAATGCTTTCAAATTGAACATACACCTTATAAAACTTACGTTATAGTAATTGAAATATAGAACTATTCTAAACTTTGGGGAAGTTCTTTAGAGGCTATAGAAAAAGAGTTGTTCAACAAAATTTCATGTTATTTTGTTACATATGCCGAGTTAAAAGTTAATTACAATCAGACTAAACAATCGGACTGACAAAATAATACTTCTAGGTATATTTTGCTAAATTTTTTAAAAATGTGCTGATTTGTTAATTTGTTAATCAAGTATCAACCTTATTAATCTAATGTTAGATATTTCTAAAATAATTATTTACTTTGTAGTATAATTCATTATATTTTGAATGAATTATTTGATTATTATAATATTACAAAATTATTTTTTAATTTAATTATCTCTCCACGTCATCACAGTTAAACAAAGATTTCTTTCGACAAACAATTATTATTTATCAATTATCACTGTTCTTATTCTAAAATAATTATTTTAATCGTTAGTTTTGATTACTTAGGAATATATTGATAACTACTTAAAAAAATTTAAAAGTAATTATAATTTCAATTCAGAATTCTTTACAATAATTACTAACTATGTATAATAAATTACATGACGTAATCAGCAATTTACAAATTTTTTTTAAGTTTTTCCCAATCAATTAAATTGTGATTAACACCCGATTTTTAACTAAAATATTTAATGTGTGGAAATAACAAATCAATTAAAAATGTTAAAAATTTATTATATTACTTATTGGAAATATTAAATTAAAATTTATTTTAAAATCGTAAAAACAAAGAGTCAAGTAATTTAAAAAAAAAAATGTTAGTTAGCAACAAATCTTATGACTTCATTAGCTTTAAAACAAAAGCAAGTTAAACTCAACACGTACTTCCTTTAGTTTCAAAGGCATAAAGGCGTAAACTAAATAATACTTTACTCCTAAAATATTGTATCTTAAGTTATTTAATTATTTACAGTTTCCTGCCACATACAATGTGATAAGTAAGTCAATCTGCCTTTCCTTTTGAGGTGTGACAGTTAAATTTATTTAATATTATGGTACAAACTATTACGATATCAATTATAAATTATAAGTTTTTATTAGATATGATCCCCCGGGACTTGAACCCGAGACATTTCGATTGAAAAGTTGCTCGAACCACTGAGCTATAAGCTAGATATTATCTTAAGTTGTTTGTTACACAAATACAAGTAAATTATGACATTTCAGACTATATATTTCATTTTAAATATTTAAGGATTAAATGTTATTATAAAAGCATCTAGGCTTATGAAAAAATAATAAATTTTACAGTTTTTTGACTTAAAAGAACGAAATAAGGAATACTGTATAAGTAAATTTAAAAATAATCTATATGAATGTATAACTTTCAATACTTTAAGTTTGTCTTACTAAAACTAACAAATTGAAATCTTACAAAAATTTTTTTAATCTTATCTTATTAAAATTTCAAATTAAAAAAAAAACTTTGACATCAAGATTCTTTGCAAAATTTATTTTCCAAAATTTTCACAAAAATTCAAGAAAAACGAACATTTCGAAAATTTTATTTTAAATATCTTAATTAAAAAAAAAAAAAGTTGTATTTGTTTTTGCAAAATTATTTAAGCGAAAATAATATTTTGAAAACTTGCAATTTATAAGTTTATTTTTAAATTTTCTTAAAAAAAAAACACAAAAAACTTTTTTTAACTAACTGTAGATTTAATCTTTGCTATTTATGAACAAAATTATAAAAAAAAAAATAACAACAGCCAACCACTCTATAACAATTAGTAAAATATAAATGCAACAATAATGATATATTCTTAAATGAATTCTGTCATTACTCTTAAAAAAATTCATATTTTTTTTATTAGTTTTTTTAAATTTCAATTTTGGACTCCATGAAAAATGTTATCAAAGGAAAAATGCTTGAAAAACAAAAAAATATTTTCAAAATATTTAGAAAACTTTAGAAAATTTTGGTAATAAAAAGGTACCGAAAAACTTCAAACTGTTATTTTCGAACAAGGAAAAGTCCTCTATTAAAGGTAATTTTTTACGATGAGTTATGAAGTATCTGGGAATTACCAGATCCACCAACCCAATTCATCACAAATTTCAGAGGTAAAATGAAAAAATTGCAGATCTACGAAAAATTCGAATTTTTTTCGAAGATGTGCTTGTTAGATCTTGAGAGGAGCGTGGGAGGTATCTGAACCACCACTCCGATTAATCCAAAATCTTAAGAACATAATACAAGAAGAACAGAACACCCATGTACCAAATAATAGATCTTTATTATTTGTCAATTTATACTTTAAGGTCTGGGAGGTGTGTGAGTGGTACCCGAACCACCAATCCAACTAATCAAAAATCTTAAGGGCATAAAACAAGACGAACAGAAAACCTATGAACTAAATATCTATCTAATATCTTTACTATTTTTCAAGATATACTTTTAAGTGTTGGGAAGTGTGTGAGTGGTACCCGAACCACCAGTCTAATTCATTCCAATCTTTAAAAATACAAGAGGAACTCAAAGAAACATCTTATAGATTTGAAAGTTCAATTTTTATTGTTCTCGGAGATGTACTCGTTTATCCTTGGATTGGAGCTTTCAGAATCTGAACCCATGGTCCGATCCCACTCATTTAAAATGTTTTTGTCTTTAGGAACTTCCAGTACAAAATTCATCAAGGTAACATCATTATTGTTTTGGACGGACGGATGGATATCGCTAAATCGACTCAGGAGAGACAATGAGTAAAAATAAATATCTATAAATAATATTATCTACATCTAGCTTGCTTCATTTTGGTGGTTACAAAATACAGTACCAAAGTTAATACTTCCCGATACCTATTTTAGGTTCTTAAAAATTTTCAAAATTAAAAGAATTTTTATCATTTTAATTTTGGGCACTATTTCATAGATCCTGAATTTTGCATTCTTATCTTTATATTTTAAAGTTTTATTTTACGAAGTATCTTTAAAAGTTAATGTTTATAGTAATAGAGCATAAAGTTTATCACTCTTTTTCCGAGGAAGTTTTGATGTTTTTTTCTACTAGTTTTATAATAAAGATGAAAAAAAGTTTTTAAAAATAAAAGATGATGTTAACGAAATATTTTGAGGTTAACAATTTTATTTTATTTATTTCTTTTTTTTTTTTTTGCTTATTTTAAGTTTTTATAAACAAAAATCTTAAGATATTATATATAATTTAAGATTAATTTATTTTATTTAAAGTGACTTGAGGATATTAATAAAAATAAAACTATTCAAATAACAAATTTAAAACCAAAAAAAAATTGCAGAGTAGATACTAACAATTTTTTAATTATAAAACTTTTCAAATGAGATTTTGAATAAAAAAAAAAAAAACTTTTATGCTATTTTTGAATTTATTTTTTTCAATTTAAATTAAATTAATTAATTTTAGTGGAAATACTTTTAATATAATAAAAAATGGAATTTTAAGGCTTTTCAAAATTATAAATAAATATCATAAGTATAAATTTTAAAATTAATTTATTCGTTAAGTAAGGATATTACTATTTGAAATGATAATTTATAATGGTTTTAAAGGATGTTGTTTTTTTAACTGCAAGCAATGAGTAAAAATTCAATTTATGATTTATCGGGCCAATTATCGACCAGGGCCAATTTAGAATACGACGCAACGCAGAGCTATACAATGTATTTACTGACGGCGATGTTGTGACATACATCAAACTACAACGCCTTAGGTAGGCAGGTCACATAAAACGTATGCCAGATTACCGGATTCCAAATAAAGTATTGAGTGGGGAAATAGATAGAAAAAGACCAAAAGGAAAGCTGAGAAATCGATGGATTAATGCCTTCGAGTTAGACGTTGTATCTATGCTCCAAGAGCAAAACTGAATAATTGTTGCCCAAGATCGAGTGAACTGCAAGAGGATGATTAAGGACGTCAAGATCCGACAACGGACTGTTGCACCATAGAAGAATTAGGATATCTCCAAAATAATAAACAGTACAGACACGATTAAAATATTTTCGACCTCGGATTGTCTCAACCTTTAAATTAAGATATGACTTATAAAAATGGGGCTTATTTTTAACGTTTTAACTCAAAACAAAAATTTGGGCTTAGTTTCATTAATTGAAATGAGATATTGAAGCTTATACTGTCATCGATTATACAAAGTTTAACATTATCTTGAAACATTATATTTTACTATTATTATTTTTGATTAATTTGGTTCGATTGCATATTCTAAAAATTCCCACCTAACAGACTTAGTTGGCATTTACTTTAAATACCAGTGGTATAATGTTCAGAAAATAAAAACTGTTGAGATTTTGAGGTATGCAAGTTTATAGGAAATCGGTTTTAATTAAATTGTATTATATAATATATTTTAAATGAATTATGTAATGTAAAATAAAATTCAAAAGAAAATACAATAATGGTGATTACAATTTTCAAAGAATTTAATCATGTAAATATTTTCAAATAGACGTATTTAATTAATGTAATAAATGAATTACTTCGAATAATAATAATAAATAAGTAAATCATGTTGTATTTATTGATAATCAATTATTTTACCAAAGGTATCAAATATTTATGATTTATCTAATAAATCAATTGCACAAAGCTCATTAAATCATTGACAATAAAAAATTTCCATTACAATTCCACAAAAGTAGATAAGTGACATATTTTAATTAAATAATACTTATTAATTATAATTAAATTTACTGAATCACAATATATGTTCGAGATTTGTTATCACGTATAACTGTATGTGTGTTTAAACTTTATGCATTAATTAAGCAAATAAAATTAAAATTTTAAATAAATAATTTAAAAAACTATCTTGAGATTAATTGAAAAACAACATAATTTATAGATTAGCAAATTTTTAGAATGTCAAGTAATTATACACCTAATTCAATTTAGTTTTATCATTCTCTAGTGGTTACAATTTAAATCTTTTCATTTTAATTAGGAAGGTAATTTTTGAAAAATTTAAGTTAAAATTTGCATCAGTCTTAAAAGTTTTTAAAATGAATTGTTAAGACAAAAAGGAAAAGGTGGTACGTTAATTAGAGTCCTACAACTAATATAACAAATGTCATCGTTTACCTTCTGTCATAGTTTTTTAAATCAAACTTATACTCTTACAAAATTCCAAAACTTAAAATTTAAATGACAGATCAGCATCACTTATTACTTTCTTACTTAACATTTTTAGAAAATAGTTTTTAAGTTGGATTCCACCATTTGAAATTGCAGTTGGTCTTCTATATTTACAAGTAAATTATTAATTAAAATCTTATAACTTGCAATTCACTGAACAATTCTCAAAACTAACGGCGCGGGGTCAGAACTCCCAGAAGTCCCTTTAGGCATTAAGTGAGTTATAACTCCCGTTATTAAATTATTAGTTCCTTTTGGGAGTTATGACCCATTAAGTTAGTTATAATTCCCTTTATTAAATTTAGAGTTATAAAATCATGTAACCAAAATTATGTGATTAAGCGTAACATATAAAAGACAAAATTTTGAAATAATTTCTGAAAGTCTTATCATAATTTAAAGTATGATAATATAAAAATATATATAAGTAAAATATTAGATGTACCACAATATGTATTTATGCGAGAAACTATATTAGGAAGCATATTTGGTTATAAAATCAAAGTTGACCCTTTTTTCGAGAGTAGTTAGGAATTCAGGTATGCGAGACTTTAAAAAAACAGGATTATCCTTTTCTCAAAATAGCCTTTCAAAATGTAGTTTAAATGTAAAATTATTGTAGTTTCTTAATTTTGGAAAAAGGGAATACTCTGATTTCAAATCCAACCCCGATATGTGTACCCGTCACTGTTATTATATAATTAAAATTAATATTTTTTGTATGTGCCACTAAGTGGACTTATGACCCTTGGAGTTCTAACCCTGCACCAAACTAACTACTTTCAAATTTATATTGAAACATTCATTCATCAGTTATAATTAATTTAATTTTAATTTTATTCATTCATTCTTTCAAAAACATGTCTAAAAATACACATATGGATCTATATATAAAAAGTACATAATTATTACATATTATGTGCATACGTACAAAAAAAAAAATATTACTTGCAAATATTGCTGTTATTTCCTCCCACATATCATATACATATATGTATATAATTGACATAAGTAAATTAACAAAAAAAAGAACTGTTCATAAATCGCAAATAATGCGATGTTTTAACAAATTTTGAAGAGAACTCGAAGAATTAAAAATCAAAAAGCAAAAAAAAATAATAATAATATAATTAGTTTGATTAATTATTAGCTTGAGGCTAAAACTTGGTTGGCATTAAAATAATTTAACAATTAATTTCATCTATTATTGTGAAGAAATTCTAGTTAATAACTAAAATATACCTGAACCCCAGGGTATAATCATTATGACATATATATGCTTAGATAATTATACACTGAATTAATTATGAATATCTTTAATAAGTACATAATATATTCACGCTAATTAAATATATGGAATGCTTTGCATTACTTTTGTTCTCAATTAAATTATTTAATTTAATTTATTTTTTAATATTTAAGTTTAAATTCTATTTAATTCAAAAAATTTTTATAATGAGGTTTATTTAAATAACAATATTGCATCATTTGGAATTTAAAAAAAAATAAATTTTTGTATTTTAAAGATATTTTTTACATAATTTTTTCATAGTTTTTAGGACCGTAGGATCATATTAATACTAAATATTTTAAAAATATCATTAGAACAATATTTGAATTTTGTTTCCATTAAAGACTGTAATTATATACATATATTTAATAAAATACATTAAAGTAAAATAATATAAAGAAATAATTTAATTGAATAATATAACTCACAGATACAGAATACCATATAATTCGAAAACAAAAATTATTAGGTACAATATAAACAAAAAGAATTGTATCTATTGAAAATTGAAGAAGTTTATACATATTATAAGGTCTTGTACTATCTCATGTTTAAATTGTGTGTGGAATTCATTAAGATCAAATTCTAATAGCACGAATATACCCCTGTTCCAACACGAACCTATGGTAACGATAGACACTTAAAGCAAAAAAAAATTGCAATTAAAAATTATATAAAGTTTAAGAATATCGTTAATTTATGAAATTGTTTTATATTTACTAAACTAAATGAACTATAAATCGATCAAAATTACATATTTATAGGATTTCATAAAATTGCAATTAATAAAATCCTAAAAGTATGCAATTCTAAAAAAAAAAAAATCTTAGGACACAATAAAATCACAATTATTTTATTTTATTTTATTATACATAAATATCTTTTTATTTTAATATAATATATATTTATATATGTATATATATATACATATTTATATATTATCTAGTAATATATTTATTCAATATTAATACTTTATTAAATTAAATTTATAGTCTATACGGCTTCAGTCTCACAGTAAGTACATAAAATTCCATAACTTTCATAAAATTCTATAATTTTATAAGTAAATTCATACGTTGCTAGTAATAAACAGTATTCAATAAGGCTAATAAATATTCTTTTTATATATACCTATATACAAATTTCTTACAGAATTATTTGATTTTTATACACATATTGTACATATAGTAAATACACAATAATATCTTATTATGTTCATGAAAATTTATTTAATAAATGAAAATATGATTTATTAGCAATAAATCTAATTGAAAACATATCAATATAAATTGCTAATTCCAAAAACAATTTCCCTTTTTTGTACTACATGATGACATTTAATATTATTATTTTATTAAGTTTATATAAGATTATGATATATAGAAGTTACTTAGTTTATAATAGCAATAAATAATAATTATTTGGTCGATTCTAAATATTTCATTTACACGCAAATACAAAATAATTAACTACATATCATTAATTTAATATAATTTGATGCTATTAATTCTTGCCTACAATAAGGTATATTTTTTTTTTTTGTTTCTGAAAATTATTGAAAAATTTTTTCATTTATTAATTTATGTAGTCCCCTACCACAGGTAATGAGCGAATCTGCTTTTCCTTTTCAGGCAGTTAAATTTACTTTATATTATGGTGTAAGCTATTACGATATCAATTATAAACTATAGTTTTTCAATTAGATATGATCTGACCAGGATTTGAACACGAGACTTTTTGATTGAAAATCGGCCAATCTACCACTAATTAATTTAAAAAAAGAGAGCAGGGTAAATCTGTCTGTAAAATAATCAAAGTAAAATTGGTGTAATATCTTCGATTTAACTTAATGAACAATTCAGAATATATGATTGGTGAAAGACAGTATATTTTTTAAATATTTTTCTTTTAACTTGGTGGCGCATATTTTATATCAGGTCTAAAAATCCCATAGACAAAAATCAACGCGAGGCTTAATTTTTAGAGAACTTTTGGCTCACTAATCGAAATCCTAATTACCACGGATCTCATTGCCCAAGTTTTGAGTCATAAGTCCCTGTAGGAGTTTAAAGGCTCACTAGTCGGAGTCACTCGTTGCCTAAGTTTTGAGTCATAAGTCCTTATAGGAGACTTTCGATATCAGGACTTTTGTGCCTTCACAAATCGTATACATCAACTAGCTTAAAAAATTTTAAAATTATTTTATTTAAACAATTTAATAAAACAAAATCTTTCTTCTCTATACAATAATTATAAACCATTTTTTTTTTAAACTAATAAATCAAATATTAATAATGTAAATCAATTATATATCAGATAATATTCATCTAAAAATGTATATTTATTATTATTTTGTATAATAGTATAAAATTAAATTAAATTCTAGTTATTTTTCAACAAAAGATCTATTGTAAACTTTTTTTTCCATAACTTTTAGTTTCAAATGTACAATAAATAATTAATTATGAGAATTTAATAGAACAAAAACCTAAAATTAATTATAAATATATAAGTATTGAAATACGTTTATATATATTTAAATATATTAGTATATAAAGGTTCCTTTAAAAGAACTAAAATTACTTATACCTACGTATATATTCAATTCCTTGTTTGAAACCAAAAATCAATGGACAAAGGCACAGATAGAATTTCCTTGAAAATATTGTATTCTTATTTCATTATTACTTCTTAACAATACTTTCAATTTTTGGAAAATTTATTAAATTTCTTTCATAATCTGTAGACTTGAACAGCCTTATATTATTAATGATACCATTAACTATGAAAATAAAAAACAACAAAATTTACCATTGAGTAAAAGAAGAAGACGGATTTTTCGATTAAGAAAAATGTTTATGATCAGTTTTCCAAACCAAATTATTAATTTACATATTATATATATACATTATATACATTAACTAATATACTTTTTCTATTTGTAAACTTATAAATATTTATATATATATAATATATATATATATATATATATATATACAAATATTGTATATACGATTAATAATGTAAAACTACAACCACAAAATGTACTTACCACAGATATCAAAAAAAAAAAAAAAAAAAAATATAAACAAAAATTGAAAATCAAAAGAAAATTAATAAAATTTATAAACTTTCTCTAATATTTAATATTTTCATTTCATAGTCATTTATATTTTTTTTTTTTTTATATTTAAACAATAGTTTAGAACAGTTGTTTTTTGTTACTATTGTTGCTATTGTTGCCGCATTAAAATACAACAAAAAAAAATCTGTAAAGGCAGCAAAATATAAGCAAAATAATGAAAAATTATTTGAAAAATTAGTTAAAAAAAAAAAAACAAAATATAAATGAATAATATTCTCTATATTACCTTACAACCTCAAATTCACATTCCATAGAAGACGCAAAGACATTATTTTAAATATTAACAAACTGCCAGTAACAAATAAATTTATAAACACAAATATTATATATACCTATACATACATATACATATATACATAAATATGTATACCGTTATGTATTAGAAAAATCGAAACAGCAGGAACAAAACAAAAAGTTAAAATAACAGCAACAATTAATTTTAATATGACGCAATTATATTCACACAAAACACCAAATTAATGGGGAAAATGCCTATTGATTTTTCTACACGTTATTATTATATGTTATACACACAAACACACACACTTGTATACAAAAAAAAGACAAAAACATAACACAAAAGAAAACAAGTGAAATTAAAAATAATGGAAAAATTTTAGAAATCACACAAAATGTGAATTAAGTGGTGAATAACTGAATACACCATATTTGGAACGGAATGCAAAATGCCAACTGAAAATAAAAAAACAAAGTCAATTTATTTTGAAATTAAAGATTACAAGGTGATTCATAATCATAATTTTCAAAAATAATGTTATTGGTTTTAAAGTTTAAAAAATTCAAATAAACTTTAGAATACAGGGTGATTATAAGGTTTTAAAGTAGGTTAGTTATTAAAAGGATTCTATAGATTTCTGTTATATTCAATATTATTACAGTTATTTTTTATACAGTTAATATTATTAAATTAAAAATAATTTGAATGTAACATTAAGTCTGTCCTAAGTAATTCTCAAAAATTATAAGATGACATTGAAAAATTTAAATAAAAATTGTGAGGAACAGATCTATCATCAACCTCTACATTTTACAGTCGTTAGCTATGTTTTAATTAAAATTATATTCGAACTTTTCTATTAGATTGCAAAAGTTTGGTTATATTTGTATACAAAGTACGAAAAATGTTTGTTTATAAAGATATAAATAATATGAAATTTAATATTAAGTAGTACATTATAAGATCTCACTGTCATTACAATAACCCTAATGTACGTGCATATTTTTTAAACTTTCGTAGTATTTGTCATTAAACTTTCATCCGAACTCAAAACAGTAATAACAGTAATAAATTTAAAGATCCTCGTCCGATATCGGGTTATCAGTCATCGATAGTCGGACTCACTTCGGACTTCTCAAATATAATTTTATAATAGAATTTGAATACAGTTATTTAAATTATAAAAAATCATCTTTTGACCCCATTCCAATTAAGTTGATCCTAAAAATTAAAGAGGAGCTTATTGGTTATTACAGTATCATGGATTAGGTTTTTTAAATAACGTTAAAGTGACATTTGCAAAGTGACAGGGTGTCCTTTATTTTATTTAGTTATACAATTTTTTTTTTAACTCTTCATTTTACGAATTACTAATATAGTGATATAGATGTAGTTAAAAGTGTTGATAGGCAATTTAGTTTAGTTTTAGTGATATTTAAAAACTATAAAAGAAATTCGTACTTTTTCGAAATTAAATAACTGCGATTTGATAAGTATCAAATGCTAGTGTGATAATTTCGAAAAGGGCTGAAATAAAAATAATATATTTCGAAAACATTTTATATAATATATTATTAATCCTATTTCGGAACATAAATAATTTTATTTCGAATTTGATTTCGAATTATGGTACTTTTCGATATAAACTTTTATTTAATAACTCTTATAGGTGCCATGTATGTATTATATTTCCATTTACTAATTATACTTTATTTTAAGATAACATGACCTTCTTCTTAGGAAGTATAGAATAAAAAATTCTAATATATAAAAATGTTTTAATTAAAATTAAATGCCTGAACATAAATTGAAAATAATGTTACTTATTAAGCAATACAATTAACTCGTTAATTACAAAATTTATAAATGTAAAAACCAAATTTTTTTACTTTTGAAAATATTAAAAACTGAATCGAAATTAGAGTAAGTTTTTTTTTTCTAGAAAAATATCAAGAATTTCAATTTTCAGTACTAATTTAACATGTGTACTCAGTATTCACTCATACAAAAAATCAAAAGTCAGAAATATCAAAAAATTGTCAAAAAAAAAACCCAGCCAATAAACCGAAGTTTTAAATATAATATTGCATGTGGTTTTGTTATACAAAACAAGCTTCAAATATTTTTTTTAATAATATATACTTAGTTTTTACAAAATAATTTGTATATAAATACAAAATTATTATATTTTTTATTTTATAAATTATATATTATGCATAAAAAAAAAAAATTTAATTAACTAAATTATATATCAAAACCAGCAACAATTGTTTTGTTATAGAATAAACCATACGCCGTAAACCACATTTATTATAAAATAAACAATTTGGGTATTTTAGAAAAAATATTTATATATTTATTTATATTTTGTTACTTTAGTCTTATTGTAATAAATAGTAATTATATAATGTCCTAATAATATAATATGTCCTGATGTACACGTACACTTATACAAAAACTAAAAAAATTCTAAAAAGAATATATAAGTATAAATAATATACATTAAATATTAAAAAGCATTAATTTAAATAAAAATGACAAAACATGTTACACACTGACATTATTAATGATATACATATAGTTATAAAGTATACATATAACTACTATTTCAAATGTACATATTATATTGTGAAAGGAGGTTTTCCAATAATTTGTTTTTCCTGTCATTTAAATTTTGATACAATTTTGACATAATCACTTAAATTTTTCTGACATAAATTTTGACATAATCACAAAGAAATTAATAATACAAATATTAATAATAGGTAATAATAAAAAAGGAATATAAATTAATTAGTGAAAAAAATTATAGATAAAAGTAATGTTCTCAAATAATAACATTTAACCTTGAAAACCATTTTTTAATAATATTATCAACTCTTATATATAAGGGGTTATCATATATATACACAAGAGTATACATATATGATACTCGAGTACAATTTTATATGTAACCGCCTTTCCAAATCGATCATAAATTCAGATATAAATTCAGATTAAATAAACTAAATGACAATTAATATCAACAATTATATTTAAATAGAGCATTTGGCTTTTGGCAATAGTACCTACAAATTACATAGAATTTGAATAACAAATGGATAATATTGCATATAAAAAAAATATATAGCTGGTATTACACATATTAAAAGGTAGTTCTCCATTCGAAAATAAATTATGCAAAATCTGAATGCTTTTTAAAAATTTCAAAATGGAATATTTATACAAAACGTAATTTAACCCTCGGGTACTGCCAATGGGGTGTAATCCACCCCAATCAAATTTACAAGACAAAATACATACGAAAAATTGCAGTAGTTGATCTCAAATCAATATGTAATCTCGTTTTGGATATTTTTTTTAATTTTGTGTAAATTAAATGTGGGTTTGATAAAAAAAGACCTCGAAAAATGCAATCCAAAATAAGTCTGGGTGGATTACACCCCAGAAAATAATCTTGACACAAAATTTTTTTACAAAATGGGGTAGATTACACCCCCAACAGTAATCTTGACACAAAATTATTTTACAAAATGGGGTATATTACACCCCCGACAATAATCTTGACACAAAATTTATTCATAATAACGAAATTTTGTATTATGGTAGGTATTTGAGTTATAGTTGGTAACTTTTTTCGGTTAGCACTTTGACCAACATAATATTATTATTATAATATTATATTATTATATTATTATTATTATTAATATATTTGTCTAGAATGAGGTGTAACAAACGCATTCAATTAAATGTGTTTTGTTGGATGTGTTCAATTATTAAAAAATAAAATATTAATGTTTTGTTGGATGTGTTTTATTTTAGAAAATAAAATATCCAAAATTATCATAAGCAGGCCAAAAAATATTTTATTTATTTTTAATAAAAAAAAAATTTTTTGATGAAATAAAATTTATTTATTAGTATATGAATAAATTCATTTCAGCTTTAAAAATCACAGATGATTTTCTGGAAATTTTAATTAAATAGTAAAACATTTTGTAAAAAAAAATTAAGAAGACTATGCTTCCAGCTTCACATGAATATTTGTGTAGAAAGTCTTAATTATTCGCTTTGATGCATTGCTTGCTTTGCTTAAGCAAATAAAACATCAAGCAATGTGTCAAATTAATTTCAAAGTTTCCCACATCTCGCTCTTAACTCTCCCTCATCCATCTCCCATCCCTTCATGTTTCATTCATAATCTTTTAAATATTTTTCAATTTAAAAAAAGTTAAAAATGGAAGAAAATTGTGTTAAGTTTGGACTTTGGGCAAGTGGTTTCGGGTATACAATACCTGAGCTCAATGCACCATAGAAGCCAAACAAAATAAATTGTTTTTAAAGTAAATTAGGTATATTGAAAAAATTCCAAATAAAATTTATAATTTGAATTTGATAATGCAAAATTTAATTTAAATTTCAACATTTATTTAATACAATTTTACGTACATATAAATTATGATACATTATTGAGCATGTTAAGTTAAAGATGTACATTATAGAATGTTAGCAACAAACAAGGATTTCGATTTGAATCTAAACAAAGGAAACAATATATAATGTATAGCAACATTTTTTAAAAATTTATATACAAAACATTAATAGATGGAGAAATAGATCATTATTGAAACAGAATAAACTTATAAAAAAATTTAAAATCTTTTACTAATTTATTTAATTTAAGCACGTACGCACTTAAATAAAAAAAAAATTAATTAAAATTAAAAAAAAATTAGACCAAGAAGAGATTTGAACTAACGACCCCAACATTTTATAAAATACGAAACATAAAAAAAGTAGACTAACTAACTTATTTTATATAACTAAGTTTTTAAGATACTTGAAGAAATTATATGAGTCATTTCTTTATTTTCTGTGCATCTATTACTAAAATCGAAGCATAATATGCGTTATACAAAATGTAACGGTTGCAATTTTATTTGAGATACTTTTAACATAATGTACATAATAAAATTAGAAATAGTTCTTAATTAGAAAAAGTTCTTCTTTCAATTGACCTTCCGTCATTCTGTGACGGACCAACAGCTAGTATAAAAATAATTAATATTTGAATCGCCATAGCTACAAAAGCGTACAAAATCAATTTGTGTGAATTGTTACAATTTGGAGGCAATATCATAAATTTGTTTTTGGATTTTTTTTTTTAATACTGAAAACTGGTAAGATAAATTACATTAATTTAATAAAATTTTTCTCTAAAAAATTGTTCCTGTTGAAAAAAATTTTGTTAATAAACTTTTATTTGTTATATTTCTGCTTTCAAAAACTAACCAAATGCCTGAACGTGGCATGAAAATTATAGATTTTGTGATAATTTAAAAAGTATTTAATTTTAATTTTTTTTATTTTCTTATTAAATGAAGTATTCTTTGTTTTTATTATATATTTATTTATTTAGTTTTTTAATAAAATGAAGTTTATATATCTAAATTTGTAGAATTGTTATATATTTAATCTGGAAAAAATATTCCTTAAGATATTTATGTTATAGCAGTTTAAATACGCATTTGAATGTATGGGGTGTTTTCCACCCCTGGATAGTAACTACGTAACGTAAATAGAGGGCTGTAACCGAGGGTTAAAATAGTCAAAGTATTAACAATTTGTCTGAAGTAACTCGGTATTGCAAAGTATTTAAAAAGGACAGTATAAATGCTAGAAGAGATAAAATACTTTAGCAAAATTGCATAAGAAAACTATGCAATAGGGGTCTTACTTTAGATATATAATATATAATAAATTTAAGGGTTTTTTTTTTTTTAATAACTAGATAGTTGTTATTGCAAAAATTATAATCTTAAATTAAATATGTGAACTATTAATTATACCCCTGTGAATCTAAAGATGTATTAAATTTGCCATACAATATTAATTCAGAGTGAAATGGTAATGGTGAAATGGTGAAATGGAATGGTAGCTGAGTCCAGCCGAAAACCAGAAAAAAGTTTTTTCACTTGAAACTCGGGCCTTTTGAATTCAAGGTCGACACTCTAACCACTGCGCCACCCAACCATAATTTAATTAATTTTCATTTCAAAACTAAGAACAATCACTATTATTATATGGATTAAAATAAAAGGTATTAGAAAATAATTTTGTTAAAATATCTTACGATAATTGACAATTTGTTCTCTGAGTGTTTTTTTTTATAAATCAAAGCTTTTGAATGATAGTAAAAGTTGGCTCTGAGTTTGTCCTTGATTTAATCATAAAATGAAACACGTCCAAATGTAGCCAACTAATCAATTAACTTTTGATTTAAGTATTTTTCTTTCAGATTATAACAAATAATTACTAATAAATTAATTATTAAAATATTCATTATTTTAAAATTAACACATGTAAGAAAAATATGAAATTATAAAAAAGTTCGAGATTAAAATTTTTAGCAAATCTTTGAAATGAAAGGGTTTTGAACTTTACATGTGGAATTTCATGATAAGCTGGTTTACAAAAAAAGTTTTCAAAAATATGATTATATAGAACATAGTCAATTTAAATCATTGAAATATCAAAGAATAAAATTCTCATTTAGTAGAATACAAACTAATTTTGTGTATTTAAACACAAATTGAAAAAAAAAAAAATTAAAAATAATTTTCAAACAACAATGTACACATATAAATCCGTATTTATAATTATTTTTCATAAAATTTAATATTGATACAACTTAATTTTAAAATTTACCACTTTTTTTTACCAATTCATGGTGTTTATAAAATTTATTTTAATTTCACAGTATTGGTATTTACTTTTTCAAAATCAAATAAAACCAACACATACAAATAAAACCAACCAAAACAAATCAATAGGATTAAATTGTTTTTTTCTGCTTTATGATTCAAAGAAAATTTAACATATTTATTTTAATTATATTTTATTTATTTTTCTAGAAAATTATTTCAATTTTTTTTTTTTGGAATAAAATTAAATGAAATTTAAAAAAATACTCAGTGTAAAATCAAAATAATAATTTCAATCTTTAAATATTACGCATATGAAATGTACACATATAACTTTAACTATTTTGTACGTTTTATATATTGTATTTGAGTTAGTTTCTTTCAATTATTTGTTTTAAAATTGTTTGGCAAACACTTTTCGAATTTATTCAACATTTTAAAAGTTTTACACTTAATGACAAGTTCTAATTTTAATATTAAAACTTAAACTTAATCTAAATACAGTTAAAGGATTTTTAATTTTATTTGAATTATAATCAATTCAAATCCATATAATATATTGCATACTTTATAGGGCATAAATTATTTTGTAAATTTTCCAAACTAAATTAATTAAAAAAACCTCTAAAAGGAAAATCTCTCTGTCCATAACTCAAAAAATAAAGGAGATATGATTCTAAAATTTTTACTCATTCGTTTTTATGCAATAACGGCCCTCGCTATCGAAATCCAACGAGTTTGCTCCATATGTTTGTAACTTAGTTTTATGGCTGAGGTTGTGACGGGTTTAAGTAGTTGCCATACAAATTCTTTTTGAATTAATAAATAATAAAGCTAAATATAAGAAATTTTATCAATAGTAGTTAACTTTAATGACTAACGTCTGAATAAAATATAGTTGGTGAAATGGAACAGGTTCGAAGAGCTACCATACAACTTATATTTTCTAAATAATTAACCGGGTGATATATAATGACAAATATTACATTCATTCGAGTATCCTACAGTTGAAAAACTTTACTTAAAAATTATTATTAAAATATCAATACAGTATTTCAAAATATTCAACTAAATGTTATAGTAATTTTTAAATATATTACATATTTTTGGTTTGTTTTTAATATAAATTAAAATAAATAAAAATATCAATTTATTAAATATTATTATGGATTTCAATTGAAAATATTAAAATGTTAATGGTTTTTCTATATATATATATATTAAAACAATTAAAATCCCTTAATATTTGGTTTCTTTAAAAATTGCATACAATATATATTGATTGCATTTTTTTATTAAAATACCTAAAAAAAATTTTTCAGACAATTAGTTAAACAAGTTTTAAATATTTTTATCAAATTAATTATCAAAAATATTTTAGAAATATTTATAAATTAAATAAAATATTTATTTATTACATATTTTGGAATTAAAATTAAACAATATAGGAAAAAATAACATATTCTTCAATTTTGTTACTCAAAATTTTTTAGATATAAATAATAAATAAATTTTATTTAAATATTATTTGATAAATAAATATATATATTATATATTAAATAAATATATTTAAAATAATATTAAATACATAAAATTATTTTGTAAATACATTTTATTATCACTTTTTGGAAACTTTCTGGAAACATAAGGAACCATGCGTTAAACGTATATCCATAATAAAGAGTCTTAAAAACTACAACTAGTCAACAATTTGTAATCAAACAAGTGTTAAAATGATTCGGATGGTAGACAGGCTATCATTATAATTAAAAGACTCGACTTAGTCTCCCTTAATAGCTCTTTTTAATAAAAGTACCTTTATCCTTATTGTTAGGCTGAAGACATATTAGACAATTGAAAAAACTTTTAAAATATTTTGTTTTATTTATTAATAAGCATTTCGCCCCAAACCATTTACAGTTTGATTAGCGTGTGATTCAGCCCTTCCTTTTATAGTTTGGCAGGTTTTTATTTTGGATTATAATATAAACTCTTAAAATTTTTTAATAATATATGAGCCGACCAGAATTTGAACCCCAGACTCTCTGATTGAAAGACCAGCGTCCTAACCGCTAACTCACCGGTGGGTTTTTAGAAATCCTAATTTAGATAATACTATCTACTTGATTTTAAATTGTTTGTAATACCAGAAATTAAAATCTGCTGACGAATTTTTACTATGGGAAAAGTTTTTTTAATTGATTTTCACATTTCTTAATAGTAATTTGTCATTAATTTAATGTTAAGAATATAATTGATTAAGTATTGATTAATAAATTAATTAATCAAATATTTATTGATAAAAACTACAAAAAAAAAATATTTTTAACATTAATATTCAATTACTTCAAACTTTTGAACTAAATTTTAATTAATATATTTTTTTTAATTATTTTTCAGAAAATATTTCATCAAATAACAATTTAGGTAAGTTCTAAAAATTTGAATTTTGCTTATTATATTTGGTTAGTATTTAATCTTTTAAAATTGACTTGGTAAATTCTAGCCCTTAATTTCGAACCTAGAAAAAGATTTTCAATAGAAAAAATTAAATGAAAAATTAGAATAGAAATATTGAAGTATTGAAAATTCTTAAGAAAAAGTTAATTTAAAATGAAAATTTAAATTGGATATGAGCAATAGTATTTCATTAAAGTATACCCGAGCCAGCTTTGTTCAATTTAATATTAATTATCGAAATCAAGATAATTTTCAATTAAAGAAAACTTTAAATTTTTTTGCGTATTTCTTTATTTAAGGTTTTCAGAATTCCAAAAATAAGGTCTTGAGAATCTATTGAAAAAATCATGTAAATTTATTTAATAATAAACATTTTTCACTTTAAATTTTATTCTCATTTCAATACTTATGATTTTTTTAATGAATTTTAGTCTTTATTGTGTTTAAAATTGCCCCTTTTGCTCCGTGATAATAATTCAATTTAAATTGATTCCTTAAATTAATTAATAAAAAAAAATTTATATATAAATTTAAATTAATAAAATTAATGAGAGCCTAAGAAGAATTTCATAAAAAAATTAATGTTAACTTCTTTTGAAAAATCGTAGAACTTAGCCAAAAATTATTTAAATTTAGAAACCAAAGTATATATTACACCAATACTAAAAACCATTTTAACTAACAAATGACATAAGTTGAAATTCTGTCCGAATCAAAGAGATTTCCTTATGTGTATGGTCGATTAATTAATTTAAAATAAGTTATAGACAGCTGGATGACGTAGTTGTTAGAGACCCGATCTTTCATTCGAGACGTCCAGGTTCGGATCCCGATAAAAATGAAAAAAAACTTTTAACTGGTTTTCGAAATCGACCCAATTACAATTCGCCATTGGGTTCAAATTACTGACATAAACAATATAAACTAACACAAAATACAAACTCATAATTTTATTTAATAATATAACTCACAGATACAGAAATATCTTAAAATTCAAATATTAGATTATTAGAATTGTTGTATAAAAAATACAATTGTATATATTAGAAAATCTAAGATGTTTCTATATGTTAAAAGGTGTACTACTACTATCTCATGTTTAAATTGTATTGGAATTAATTAAGATCAAATATTATAATAAGTCCCCATTTCTGTTCAAAACATGTACTAGAGCGGCTTCTTAGCCTAACAGTTAGCACTTAAAAAAATATATATATATAATGAGTATTCAATCGATAGTAGAGCTGTAATTGTTGAACATTTTTATTAGTTTTCATGCTCTTCTTACAATTTTTAATCATGATTAAATAAAAGTTATTAAATTAAAGCTTTTAACAAACTTTACTCACTAAAATTAATTATACTCCTTATACTTCATTACGCATAATAAGATATATACATAATTACATATAATTCACATGAAAAATATTTTATTAATTTAATATATCAGCCAGTCAAATAAATCAGTTCGAATGGAATTTCAATAAGACATTTTTACAATTTAAGCAATTTTTGTAGAAATTGGTTTTACTTTTTTTTTCAGAATATTTTTTTTTATAATTTAAATATGTCAACACGTAATATTTTAATAGCATACCGTTAATATTAATTAACTTTCATTAAAATTTATCCAAAAAAAAAAAAAAAAAATTAAAAATAAAGTTTTTACTTTCATATTCTGTAATTTTTTTATTATTTTAACTGTTATTTTGTTTCGTTACTCATATTAAAACATATTTAACAACAACATTTTGTAATTAGCAAAATTTGCTTAAATGTATATGTCATATACATACATATGCAGAAATTAAAATTATGTATATAAATCATATAACAGTATGTATAATAAAAACAAAAAAAAAGGATGAAAATGAAAAAAAAAATGAATGCATCCTGAAATTTATTGTTATTAAAATTTAAGTTGAATGAACTTTTTTACGAATTAAATGCACAAGTTACAACACATATGCAGGTTCATCAAATTAATTTAACTTTTTACAATAAAATCCATTGGATTTTTTTTCGCAATAATACGTTTACTGTCAAATTCAGGGTCGGTTCAAGGGTAATTTTGTTATTGTTTTTAAATTGAAAAGAATTGAAAAGAGTTGTAAATTAACAAACGTCAGATAGATGTGAAAATTACAATTCAATCTATTGATTGTAATATTTTAAACTAAATAAGAAAATTTTTTAATAATGACGTATTACATGTGATTTACTCCTCATATATCCTCTCAAATTTAATATATTTAAATACAATTTGGAGTAGAACTCCACAGTACATATTCAATCAACTAGATGTTTTGCACAAAAAAGCTTTACAAATCATACTGAATTATAATGTAAGAACACCTACAAGTGCAATATACACACATCGATATTTGAGTTTGCAAAATTTGTGCAGAAGTGAATTATATATAATAGCTTTTAAAATTGGTAATAATAAGATAAAACATAACTTCATATTAAATAAAGCAATCGAATTTCATAATCATAACACACGTAATAGATCTAACTTTTATCTTTCATTATTTAGAACACAGAAACAACAAAACAACAATCCTATTTATAATAGCTTAAAGTTATACTATGAACATCCAGATGAATTAAAAATTATAACAAATTTAGGTATTTTTAAAAAATTTATATGCGCTTCTAATAATTAGGAAAATTACGAGTATGAAATTGCAATAAAATAACTATAAATTAACTGTCAAAAAACTGTCAAAATTAGGCCACATAGCTATGGCTATGGTCTTAAAGGAAATAATTTTTATAATTCACATATGCAAACAATATTATTGTACAATAGTTTATGTTAAAAAATAAAAAAAAAAAAAAAAAAAAAAAAAATTATGATATGAATACATGGATTACTATCAGAAGCCTGTATTTCTTTTTACTGAATTTCAATTATCTGTAGTGTCATTTGCCTATATTTCATTTGCCTGTATTTTGCAGAATTATTTCACTTACTAATTCAGAATCTCACATATTCATATGTATTATATATATATATAAATATGTTGGAAAAAGCGTATAATCCAGATTTTGTAACCAACTATAAAATTCCCTTTAGATATTTTTTTATATTAATATATATTTTCAATAATAAAGAACTTTCAATACAGGCAAATGAGCCGCTGAACAAATTATTGAAACCCTGATTTTGTAACCAACTCTAAAATCTCTACTAA
This sequence comes from Dolichopus griseipennis, assembly GCA_963082915.1. Taxonomy (NCBI): domain Eukaryota; kingdom Metazoa; phylum Arthropoda; class Insecta; order Diptera; family Dolichopodidae; genus Dolichopus; species Dolichopus griseipennis. The sequence goes on from OY720441.1 coordinate 56,531,121, forward strand.
CTCAGGTAACTGAAATACAGTTATAGCGCATTAAATTCACAAAACAACCCTTTTGAATTGGAATATTAAAACATAATTATATAAGAGTTAGCCCCCATGTAGAATTTAATTTTAAACTGAATTATAAAAACTGGAGAAATTACAAATAATAACAAATAGAAAATTATCTAAAATGTTATTTATATCTTACAAGTACTGTAATTAAACAAAAAGTACTGGTATAGCTATTTTAAGATTTATTTATTGGCTTCACCGATTTATATGGTTGTTTATTTATATTTGTTTCCATACCACAAAAATTGTGATAAGGAAGCGTTTGATGTTCTTTATCGATTTATATTCTTTAATTCAACATTTAAATAGAGTTCTTCACTTTTCTCAAAGGTTTTTACAAATTTTCATGATTCTAAAAACTTGTAAATTTGTAAACTATTCTATCTTAAATTTTACAAAGTCAAATTTTAGCTTACAGATTTATTATTAATTATCAAAATTGAAGTACTCATTTCCGGTAATTTAAGTTAAATACCTTCAGAACAATTCATTCATAAAATTTTTTTATGTACATTAAAGGTTTTTATATAATTAGAAAGCGTTAAAACAAATAATTGATAATTATAAAAAAACGAGGAAGAGTGTAGTAGAGTAAACTGTGTCAACTCTGGGATACCCGTATGACCGTAACATATACATTATATCATCCGGTTAATTACTTTTGTCAAAATTTCAAACATACAGCTTTATTAAGTGTAGTGGAATACTCATATAAAAGAAGGAGTTGTATGGCAGCTACTCGAACCCTCTGCAGTAGACCAACCAACTTTTGCTGTAACTTTGGCCATTGGCCCATGGACCAAAATGGCTGGATTTAAATAGCGATGACGGCTATTGCTAAAAAACGAATTTGCGAAAATTTCAAGGTCCTGGTTCTTTTAGTTTTTGAGTTATCGTGCGGACGGATGGACGGACAGATGGACGGACAGACGGACAGACGGACTGACAGACGAACGGACGGACATACATAGCTAAATCGATTTATTTTTCGATTCTGATCCGATCCATATACTTGAGTCAACGTAATGGCAAATTTATTATACCCTTTGACTTTATAGTCATACGGGTATAATTACAAAAATTAAAATTTATCATCAATTTTATGTAATTATGGTTAGAATTTTTTTTAAATGTGTGTTATTTTAGTTTATCTGATGATAATTGCAAATATTTTAAATAATAAATACAAAATAAAAAATAGTTTTAATTAGTACTTAATTTACTGAAAACAATCATACAGTATTAAAAATAAGTTTAGTAGTAGTTAACTTTAATTTATTATAATTAGGAGACACAGTATTTCTCATATTTTATTTTAAATAAGCCTGTAAATAAAATCAACTTTTTGAAAGAACTCAATTACATTAGTTTCAATTATATTATAATTTCTGAAATCTATAATTTTAATTTCTTTTACTATTTTTACCTAAATTAAAATTCTGGCTAATTTGCTTTATTTGAGGCCTCGGCGAGTTAGTGGGTAAGCATTTGGCTTACTGGAAGGGTGCGAGGATTCCCGTACGGGTTATGAATTTTCCCAATTGAAAATAAATTATTTCAAAATAATTTTTCTTTACAAATCTCCATGGTGACCAAATATAATTCAAAGTATACAAATATATAATATAAACAAAATAAATAATATTACTTATACATTCATAGAAAGTATTGAAAGTGAATGCAAAACGGGCCACAAAGCCTATGTGTTACGATGGTACATGCTATCCCCAAAACAACAACAACATTTGATTCATTTTCCTTCTCTTAAAATTTTTTAAATCTAGAGAATAAAAAGTCGATTGAGATTTCGAAAACAATAACACTTATCTATAATTTAAGTGTTCAGTAGATTCTTAATAGCGAATACTGTTAAAATTTCAATAATTATTAAAACTTATGAAACTCTTGTGAATTAAAATATCTCAAAATATCATGCTTTTTAAAACTCTGAATTTTTCAAATCTTGCGTATCCAAATCTCGCCTGTCAAAATCTCAAGTTTTGCAATCTCGTATTTCAAATTTTCCCAATTCCGCGACATTTTTTTTAAAAAATGACGCGATAAAGAAATTATTTTAAATACTTTGTTGCTGACATATTACTATGTAGAAAATAAAAGTGAGGGTTTTTAGAGTTCGGTACAAAATCTGAGTCTCAAAAAATTAATTTATAAGGGGGCATTAATCCATTAAATAAAAACCTTCTATTAGTAGGTATTTGACATTTTGAATCCGTCACTTTAAAACTTATACCTTAAAATAATTTTTATAAAATAATTAAATTAAAAATATTTAAAAATAAAAAAAAAATAAAAAAAACCATATTTTTACCTGACTTTATCACAATTGTTGAAATAATAATTACAAATGAAATCCATTTTGTTGACGCTAATGATAACGAGTAATCCATGTTAAATGTTAAAATAAAATAAAAATTGATAAAAAAAATTTTATATATATATATATATACAAATATGTATATATTGCCTTTTTTTTTGTATTAATTTATCACTTTTATTATAATTTTAAATTCTTTATATTTTTTTTTTTTTTGCTTCTATTATACTTTTATTCTTTTATTATTTTAACTTTTAATTTATTTTTATTTTATTTCACTTTTTTTTTGTTTGAATTTTCATTTAAATAAAATTTATTTAGAGCAGAACTTATTGTGAATCTTTTCGATTCATTTTTTTTTTTTATTATTTTATTATTATTTTTTTTTTTTTATATGTATTTGATAGCTTTTTATATTTTATCACTTTTACTCTATACTTTTATATTGTGATTTTTACTTTTCTTTTTATTATTATTATTTTCATTAATTAATTATTTATTATTTTTTATTATTATTTTTCCTTTTTTTATTTTTATGTCATTTTCGAAATACGCATTTCCGATTTTATGCTTTTCTTAATTTTGCTTTGTCATTTGACATGTTATTTTAATTATACGCATATAAAAACACAACACAAACACAAAAAAAGCCGAACAGGTTTAATATAAAAAACAAAAAAAAAAAAAAAAACAGAACAAAAAACAAATAGAACCGTTATATTTTTCGTTTTACATGCATATTAAATGTATAACAGTTCAATTCTTTTCATATTCTGTTTGTTGTTGTTGTTTTATTGTATTGAACTTTCATTAAGCATTTCATTATTATGATTAAAGGACCTGTTCTTTTGTAATTTTCTTTTTATTTTCATTTTTGTTTTTTAATAATTTTTTTTTTTTTAATATTTAATTTTTTTTGTTGTTATTTTTGTTTTTCTTTTGTTTGTTTTTTTTTCCAATTAAACTGAACACTGGAACACCTGAATAAAAAGTGTGGAAAAAAACAAACTATAGATAAAACTTTAAGTAAATTAAAATAAATATTTTGATTAAATAAATAATGACTTTTAGTTTTACGTAAATTATTATTGAAAAAAATAATGTATCTTAAGTTACAATTTATTTTTATTTTGATTTTTAATAATTTTATTTTAAAGGATTATATCGGAAGAAATTTGTTATAAATGTGATAATAAAAGTTCATTGCGAATTTAAATGTCAGTTTGGTCTTTTGCATTAAGTTTAAAATATAGCAGTTCTTTATTTGTAGTTTAAAGTTAAACTTTTGCTAAACTGTAAATAGTAAATATATTTTATTTATGGAAATTATAATGTTGGTTAAATAAATTAAGATTAAATAACAAAGTATTGGAATATATAATATTAGTTGTTATATATATAGTTGTTTTGTATTATATTAATGAATAGTACTAACTCTTTTTTTTGAAGGTGCAAGGTCATAACTCCCCGGGTCATAATTTCCTTATGACTCATTTAATGGTATTTATGACTCATTTAATGGGACGTAAGTCCCTACGCGAATTAAGATTCATAGCATTGAGCCATAACTCTCTAGGGGACTTATGACGAGTGGTGGGTCATAACTCCATTATACTAAAAAGCAGCTAAAAAGTTATTAGTTATATTAAAACAAATATATATTTTAATTATTTAACATCAGCGACAGGTACGAATATATACAGACCTTTTCGAGCATTAATATACAAAACAATTATCACACTTTTTGGAGTTAGACTCAAAATCTGGGATATTCAAGCAAAAGGATTATGTACAATGCAAAAAACATTCTGTTAACAATAATAATAAAATTGCAATTGGTCGCATATTTGAGAAGGTAAATAACAAAGTATTGGAATATATTATATATTGTTGTTATGTATCAAATTAATGAATAGTTCTAATACTATTTTTGAAGTTGCAGGGTCACAACTCTGAGGGTTTTAATTCTCTTAGGGACTTACGACTCATTTAATGGGACGTAAGTCACTAAGCGAATTAAGATTTATAGTATTGAACCATAACTTCTTTGGGCTTATGACGAGTGGTGGGTCATAACTCCATTACACAGTTTTCAGCTAAAAAGTTATTAGTTATATTAAAACAAATATATATTTTAATTATTTAACATCAGCGACTGGTACGAATATATACAGACCTTCTCGAGCATTAATATACAAAACAATTATCACACTTTTTGGAGTTGGACTCAAAATCTGGGATATTCATGCAAAAGAAGGATATTCTGTATAATGCAAAAAGCATTCTGGTAACAATACTAATAAAATAGCAATTGGTCGCATATTTGAAAAGGTCTGCCAAAATTATTCTTTCGAAAGTAGTGATAAGTGTTTGAAGGTTTCGATGTCCAAAATAGGGTCGTAGTTTATAGAAGTCATAAAAATAAAAGTTTTTAAAAAGAGAAATGCATGGAAACTGGAAAATTGAATCACAATTTACAAAAGCTTAAGTCAACAACTGAAACAGTTGAGTAGGTTATAAGGGTCTCCTAAGCTACTTAAGGGTAAAAAAAATAAGAAAAAAAATCTAATTTAGTAAAAGTTTACTTTTGTATTACAAAAATATTCTTAAGTTTTTTTAGATGTCACTACATATAAGTGTTGCATAATACATTACAATTTAGTTGTTCAGTACATCTAATAGGAACAAGCTCCAATCATTTTCAAAAATAACTGTTGTTAACTATTGAAATGTAGTAAAAATTAATAATTTTAATTGTAAAATACATATTTAGTAGCGCGAAGGTAATAAGGTAATCTTCCTACAAATAATAAAAATTGCATTTTCAAATTGAATGCAGAATTGATGCAATTGAATCGCATAAATTGTTTTTTTTTTAATTATTTTACAGATTTTTTAAGGTTTTTAATTCAAAAAAAAAAAAAAAAAATTAAAATGAAATCAAAAAAAATAAAATTCTTTACAATAAAATTAATATTCAGGTATTAAAATACGCCAATTTATTTCTTATTGTTTATATTTATTTTTTTTTTAAATAATTTAATTTATATTATTTTTTTCCTTTGTAATATTGTGACATTTTTATTTAATTACCAGAATTATTTTTTATTATTTCATTATTTGCTGTTGCAGAAATTCGATATTTATTAACCTGTAACTTTTAAATTAATTTTAATCATTGTTATATTACGATAAATTAAAATTTTTTTTATTAAATGAATATTAATTACAGACTATAGAAATTCAATTTTTTTTTAATATTAAAATTGATTAAATAAAATATTGAAATGTTAAAAATTCATATATAAAAATTTTCATAAAATAGCAACTTAAATATTTAAAGCTTTTCAAAAAAATTTTAATATATCAATTTTAAATATGAAATAAATTAAAAAAATCCAAGTAATTTAATTTTATTTTAATTTTATTGAATTTATTTATTTTCTGGAATACAAGTATTACGTT
>OY720441.1:56537174-56641781 GCA_963082915.1 Dolichopus griseipennis
TTTTCAATGTTTATTTTACTTTATACTTTTCTATACTTAAAAAAAAAAAGAAAATTATTATTTTTTCATTTACTCGATTTACCGTTATTTAGTATTGAACTAAATAAACTTCAGTTCAACCCTTAGACAATCATTTCCATTCCATATAAGAAGTATGAAATAGTTGAGTTTTGAGACATACGAGAAAATTGTAAGTAAATGATTGAATTTGAAATGCGAATGATTGAAAGAGTAAGTAAATGAATGTATGTATGTATGTATGAGTGAATAAATGAATGAAAATTGTATTTAATATTTATGCAAATATCGGTTGCATAAATCTCTTTGTATAATATTTGTATGTACATATTAAGTTAAATACACATATATGTATATACAGTATATATATTTTTGAGTTATTATAAAATATAGTTTTTTGGGGAAAAATTATCCCCAGAATGAATAATGACAAAAAAAAAAGCATAAACATTAATAACAAAGTAATTTAAGTGAAATAAGAGTAATGTAAGATATTTTAGGTATATATATATATATTCGTATGTACAAAATATGATTTAGGTAGTGTATAACACATAATAATATTACCGTTAATATAGAAAATGAAAATATATATATTATATAGGTAAGAAAAAGAGAAAATACAAAAATCTCTAATATTAACAAATGACATTTGTAAAAGGTAAGCAGTTATTTTTTATTTTTCTTTTGTTTTCATTTCAGAATAACTTAATTAAGTTTTGTGCTTATATAGTGCTCTATTCGAATAATTTATTTTGTTTAAACATTGTTGCCATTATAATATATTGATGCTTCTACACAATTTGTTACTATCATAATATTGTTGTTGAATTTAAATTAAATGAAAGCTTTAAACTATATGAAAAAATTGATTACAAACTAAAAAGCTATTTGTTAAGTGTGTTTTGTTTTAAATACTAATTTCTAATAATAGTAGTAGTCTAATAATAGTAGTTTATTCAAAGTTATTTGTAAAACTTGTCCATATTATGATATGACAACTGCTATTGGAATACAAGAACTTGTGAAATGAAATGATGATGAAATGGTGATGATCAGATAAAATGTTCAAAACGTTCCTAGACATTTTATAAAATCTTACTTAAAATTATTTCTATAAGAAATATGTATAACTAATTCCTCTGGAATCAATTGTAAAGAAGGAATTTATTATACCCGTGCATATATATATGAACATCGGGTATATTAGATTTGCTCCTCCGTTTGTAACGCATCGATCTAGACGAGCTAGATATAGTGTCAAGGGTACGTATCGGCTCAGAATCGAAAAATTAGTCGATCTAGCTATGTGTGTCTGTCCGTCCGTCCGTCCGTCCGTCCGTGTGTCATCACGATAACTCAAAAACTAAAAGGGCTAGAGTCTTGAAATTCACACAAAGTCATTTTTAGACAATTTCTAGGTTCCCTATTGTTTTTGGTTAAAATCGGACCAAGGCTTCGGGGAGCTGCCATACAACTTTTTTGCACCAATATGAATTTCTTCAAAACTATTTATACTACGGGGATGAAAATTACACACGGTTAGTTTTATATTGACTCCGGCACTTATATGAAGTTTCAAAATGTTAGGGCCCCATTTTCGGGGGGCTGCCATACAACTTCCTTGCACCAATATGAATTTCTTCAAAACTAATTATACTACGCGGATGAAAATTACACACGGTTAGTTATATAATGAATCGAGCACTTATATGAAGTTTCAAAATGTTAGGGCCCCATTTATGGGGGGCTGCCATACAACTTCTTTGCACCAATATGAATTTCTTCAAAACTAATTATACTACGAGGCTGAAAACTACACACGGTTAGTTATATAATGAATCGAGCACTTATATGAAGTTTCAAAATGTTAGGGCCCCATTTTCGGAGGGCTGCCATACAAAGTTTTCGATTCAATAACTGTGAATCTAATAAAGCTACAAGGTTAAAATTAAAATTGGGCAGGTAAATTAATAGGGCAAGTTACTTGGCAAAGTTGGACATCACTCGGACCATCGGACTTTTAGGGTGGGCCAATTTTTTTTTTTTGTTTTTTTTTTCTTTGTTGTTTTTTTTTTTTTTTATTTTTTTTTTTTTTTTTTTAAGCTTAAGTTATGGGACAATGAATGAAAACTTTTTTTTTTTTTTTTGTGATTTTTTTTTTTTTTTGTTAATTTTTTTTTTTTTTTTTTAAGCTAAAGTTATGGGACAATGAATGAAAATTTTGTTTTTTGTTTTGTGACTTTTTTTTTTTTTTGTTAATTTTTTTTTTTTTTTTTACGTCAAAATTATGGGGTAATGAGTTAAATGTATAAGAGAAGTAAATTACGGTTTATTTTATACACCATAGTGGGTATGCACGGGTATCTAAAAGTTGACAAGGGCAACTATAATCTTCCTCGTTGATTTTAGGAGAACTATAGATTTATATTTTATATTAGAAGCGTAGTTGTGTTGTGTTTTTGACATTTCAGAGCGCGTAGGAACATCGTCTCTGTCACTAGTATATTTTTTAGTGTAACATAAAATACAAATTAATATTCTGAAGTAATTATAAATTATATCAACTTTTGACAGCTACTATATAAAACTTAAAAGCTATTAGAATATTTAAATCTTTCTTCCCAATTTTTTTTTAAAAATTTATTTTAAAATGTTTCTCCCAGCTACAGGAACTGTAGTTCTTAAAAACTATAAATATACTTATACAATTTAGAACTACAAACGTGGGATGTATGAAGTTTTTCAATGACAGCTAAACTCCTTACATCTTATTCAAATTTATTTAATAGCTATAAAAAATTCACAATCACAAGTTTGCAAAAGAATTGACAATGGACTAGGGAAGGGAAGCGTTTAAAGCTATAAATCTGTATGCAGCTAGGAGAAATTATTTTAAAATTTTTAGTCTGTCATTTTTTGTCAATTGGTGTATTGAAACTTCTAAGTTTTTAAGAAAACTTTTGATATATAAAGATATGTTAGAAGCATTTTTTAGAACTTCTGTAGATACTGCGCCAATTTGTTATATAACCTAGTAAATTTGGTATACCAAATGAAAATTTAAAAAATTAAAAATATTTAAAATAAAATATTTTCCACCACTGTAACCATTTCTAATTTGTTACATTTAAGTGAATATTGCATACATAATATAATATTACATACAAAATTTATAGATAAGTTATATATATATATATATATCTATATACAGAAAAGCTTTGTTGTACTATATGATGTGATGTATCTTATTCATTATTATGTTAAAAGAAGTAAACGTATATATGTATGTATGAATATGATGTTGATTCAAACAATATTGCTCTGATTTGAAATTATTTTTTTTTAATTTACACCTGAAGCAACTGACTTTCAAATTAAAAACAAAAAAAAAAAAAAACCATGAAACAAAAATTGAATTTTAAGTGTAAAAAATAAAAAAAAAAAACAAAACAAAGAAAAAAGAGAAAGCATATGATGGCATCTGTAATGCATAAAATAAATGTTTTCTTTTCCGATTCGATGATCGTTTGTTAAATACCTATGTGAAGTTAATAACTAACTGATATTTTAAATAATATCTGTTGGCTATTTATTTATTACTTTATTTTCATTTTCTTTGAAAAATTTGATATCTTTGCAAAAAAATTGTTATGGTCATGTATATATAATTTACTATATATATATATATATATATATATATATATATATATGCATCTAAATATTTAGATATTGTTACGGTTTTCTTTGAATAATTGCTCATGTTTATTTAGTATCTGATGTGTTTATATATATATGAATAAATATATATGGTAAATGAATTGAATAATATATAGTAATAGTATACAGACACAAGTAAAATTTATTTAGAAATGATGAACCACAATTAATATTCCGTAAAATTAAACTCAAATGGTTTTAAACAAACAAACAATTTCCTTTATGTTAATATTTAATTTAACCCTCGGTTACTGTCCATGGGGTGTAATCCACCCTAATCAAGTTTACAAGACAAAATACATACGAAAAATTGTAGTAGTTGATCTCAAGCCAATATGTAATCTCGTTTTGGATATTTTTTTTTAATTTTGTGTAAATTAAATGTGGGCTTTGATAAAAAAAGACCTCGAAAAATGCAATTCAAAATGGGTCTGGGTGGACTACACCCCAGACAGTAATCTTGACACAAAATTTTTTTACAAAATGGGGTAGATTACACCCCCGACAGTAATCTTGACACAAAATTTTTTTACAAAATGGGGTATATTACACCCCCGACAGTAATCTTGACACAAAATTTATTCATAATAACGAAATTTTGTATTATGGTAGATATTTGAGTTATAATTGGGAACTTTTTTTTTTTTATTATTATAATATTATATTATTATATTATATAAAAATAATTAATATTTGAATTGCCATAGCTACAAAAGCGTACAAAATTAATTTGTGTGAATTGCTATAATTTGGAAGCAATATCACAAATTTGTTTTTGGAATTTTTGTTTTTAATACTGAAAACTGGTGAGATAAATTACATTAATTTAATAAAATTTATCTCTAAAAAATTGTTCCTGTTGAAAAAAATTTTGTTAATAAACTTTTATTTGTTATATTTCTACTTTCAAAAACAACCAAATGCAAGACCGTGGCATGAAAATTATAGATTTTGTGATAATTTAAAAAGTATTTAATTTTAATTTTTTTTATTTTCTTATTAAATGGAGTATTTTTTGTTTTTATTATATATTTATTTATTTAGTTTTTAATAAAATGAAGTTTATATATCTAAATTTGTAGAATTTTTACTGATTTAATCTGGCAAAAAAATGCCTTAAGATATTTATGTTATAGCAGTTCAAATACGCATTTGAATGTATGGGGTGTTTCCCCCCCCCTGGATAGTAAGTACGTAACGTAAATAGAGGACAGTAACCGAGGGTTAAGTTGAACTGAGAATTAAGTTAAATTTGACTTTTGGTGAAGTTTGACTTTCAATAAATTTGTTATATCAAAAAATAAATATATCTATTTATAAAAAAAAAATGATTTTGTAAATTTTATAAGAGAGCTAGATAATGTGTGAAAAGTGAAGATAAATTTAAATTGTTTAATTTTTGATTTGGTTTAATAAGTTTCCCTTATAAACTTTATTATCGAATCTAAATGTTTATTTTTGATTCCAGAATTTGAAATATTCAAAAGATACTTTAGTATCGAATTTTAGCTAAAAATATTTGCAATAAGTTACACAAGCCATAATTTTCTTAACCCTTTAGTTTCTGTGAAGCAATTGAATAAATTTTCAACTCTGCTGAAATTATAAAATTGAAATTCATATGGGAATTGAATTCAGCAATATTACTCAACGGATTCTAACTGTTGCCAAACAACTCTGTATTTATAAGAAAATAACACTTTGTCTCTGAAATTTTGTCAAAAGTAACTAGCTATAATGACCAATTTCTGCAAGTGTTTAAAATAGATGCCATAATACTTTTGATATTTTATATATCAGAGTCTGCTAATAATACTAATCTGCTAATTACTAATAAGACTGTCTATACCATAAGTACATGTTGAAAAAGGGAATCATATTATATTCGTGTTATTAGAATTGATCTTAATGAATTCCACATTCAAATTAAACATTATATAGTAAAATGTCATACAACATGTAGAAACGTCTTAGATTTTTAAGAGATATAATTTTATTTTTGCTTATATTTTAATATTTTGTATTTGAGTTATATGGTATTGTATTTCTGTGAGTTATATTATTCACTTAAATTATTTGTTTATATTTTTCATTTATTTACATTGTTATATTAATGTAGTTTTTATTAATATTATTATTAGATTTTAAGCCAATGGCAAATAGTAGCTGAGTCGAGTCGAAAACCAAAAAAGTATTTTTACTTTAGCTGGGATTCGAACCCAGGCCTTTCACATGAAAGGTCGGCACTATAACCACTGTGCAACCCAGCCGTTTTAAATATATAAATACTGTATAGTGTAGAGGTAAGTCAACTAAATTAGGGTATAAAAGATCTTAGTTCGTTCGATTTTTTTTTCGACTCAATTTTAAAATATTTGATGAAGTATTTCCCATTCTGTTTACATCCATTACATTTACATTATTATATTTCTAAATATCGTCAAAAGAGCTCCTCTTGTCTACATTATTACAGTTAAATTATATTCTTTCAAATTCATCTATGCCCTATTTCATAAAAATTGGCAATCCCACAATTTACAGGCGAAATATTGTAACACTTACAATTTAATTAAAATTCAGAGTAATTAACGGTTTTTAAAAATTAAATTTCAGACTATTGTGTAAACTTTGTTAAATATTCGCCAGTCAATATTTATGAAATGGGGCCCTAATCTTATCTACAAAATACAATCTGACTCAAATATACTTATACTTTCCACAAAACAATTTTAAAGCAAATTTATACCTTTTAATTTAAAAATGACTTTCTGGATTACTTTTATAAATGATATTAAAATGAAATGTTTAAAAATAACATTATTATATGAATACTAGAATACACTTGTGTCCAAATTCCTTTTTTTCCTTTTTTCAAAAAAAAAAAATGAAATAAAAAAATGAAGCAAAATAGTCATTACAGCTTTATGTAGACCAGAAGGGCCATATGGTTATATTATTCTTAATTACCAAAAAATAAAAGACCCCAAAGGTAAATTACTGCAAAAAAAAAAAATAACACAAAAGTAACAGAATGGAGAGAAAAAAATGAGAATTCCTTTAAATTTGAAGAAATTTAGGGAGAATACAATAACAACGTCATTTGTTTCTATTGGTTTAACATTCTCTACATAACTTCTCTTTTAACTCTCTACAAGAAAAAAAAAATAAAAATCAAAAAGCAGATGCAAAAATTTAATAATAAATGGAAAATTTTTTGTTTTTTTTCTTTGCAAACGCCTTTTTTAAGCAAAAAACTAGCAATTGCATGTTAATAAGAGAATTTTCTCTTCAGTAAAATGAAAAACAAGTAAATGAAAATATTGCAAAATGTGTATATAGTTATATACAAATTTACTTCGATTAAAATCGCCAGGTTGTCTGAAATAATTAAATTAAATCACCAGGTAACAAAAAATTATTCAGCGTTAAATTTAATTAAAAAAAAATAAACTCAAGGAATGATAAAAACCACAGGTTTTTAAAAAAGTACATTTCAAATATTAAAAAAAATCTTCCACAGTAAATTTTGGATTAAGAGTACATTGAAAATAAATTTATAATAATTTTTAAAATTTTATTTTATAAGCGTAAAAACCAAAGGGCATTTTTTCGATTTTAAGGACACATATTCACTTTATTGTAAAAACTCTTAACACATCTAAAAGTATAATGTTGGAGCTCTTTTTTTGCATATTATTTCAAAAATTTTTTTTAGTATTTGGGTATTCAAAAACAGCTACTTTTCAGTTTTTGACACCTACCGACTAGGTGGCACAGTGATTAGAGTGCCGACCTTTCATACGAAAGGCCCGGGTTAGAAAAAAATTTCATGGTTGATTCATTCGCTTTTGGGTTAAAATTAATGGCTTAATCAATATTTAATAATCAAATATCTTAATAGAAAATACATTAATATTACAATATAAACAAATGCAAAATATGAACAAATAATTTAATTGATTAATATAACTCACAGATAGAGAATAACATATAACTCAAATACAAATTATTACAATATAAACAAAATTAGAATTAAACCTATTGAAAATCTAAGATATCTAATATTTAAATTGTATGTGAAATTCTTCAAAATCAATTCTAATAACACGAATATAATATGACCCCTGTTCCAACATGTACCTATGATATAGACAGGCTTATTGACCTTGCGGTTGAATAGTTAGTGCTAAAAAACAAACGAAAACAAGGTTCTAATTAGGATTTTGCAAAATTTCAAGTTTTTATATTAAATCGGTTATAAATCATAAGGGACCCAAAATTTTTCATTACGGTAAATATAAATACTGTATGGCAACACTATATTTTAATTTTATACATTTATTTTAAAGCTTAAGGGTAACAGTTGGCATTTTTACGTTTCCAGCATTTAAACATATACCTACGTTATTGAAATTTTGTGATAACAATTTTAAAACAGCTTTTTTATTAACTTTGTATGGTAGCTTTAACTCCGCAAGGTATGGGGCTACACAAAAAAGTTATTCCATAAAATTATTTTTTTTTTTGCAACAACTACCCGAAGTAAAATTTTGAATCCAAAAAGCGTAGAATTTTTATAAACACCTAGGCCCTAGGACGAACAGATTGAAGCTTTGTACGCGCATTTTTTTCAAAATGTGCTAAAAATAGTAGATATATATTCCAACAATCACATATCAAATCAGTTGAGCAAAATATAAAAATGTAATTATATTTATTTGTAAAATATATACATTTATATTTAAATGTACATTAAAGTAAGTTTAACGTGTTAAAATATTCGGCTATTAATTGCAAACGCATGTTATTATATGTTCAAAAATTAATTGATTACATTCATACTGTAATTTAAGCTCCCCCCATATTATTTCATCACGATACCATAACAATACTAACATGTAACTTAAATAATTATTTTAATAAGTTCAAAAGTCTTTAATAATGTTGTACTCTTTATTTTAATTGCGTCGTAACAGCGTCGTCATTAGTTTTGAAAAACAACAGTCATAGTTTTAAAAAAATTTCTTTGGCTATTCACCCACGGCCAAGCTTCATTCTTTAGCAATAAATTAATAAAATTTCTTACCATACTTTGTTTTATTAAACGCATTTATTAAAAAAATTATTTTTAATTATGTAATTGTAAGTTATTTACATATTTAGTTGAAATATTTTTATTATAAAGTAGGTATACCATTAATTTAAAAGGCCATTTATTTAAATGTTCAAAAGCGGAAGTTGATGTGTAAATAATTTAATGATTAAAATAAACTTCAAACTATAGGTTAAATTTAGATCTTTTAAATTTTATTTTTTTTTTTAAATTAATCCACAATTCATTTAAAAACATGGTTTCAAAATTAATAATTAATTAAATTAAAATAAAATATATGTATAAATATTATATATTTATATTATATTTATAGGTAAAATGCAATTAACTGGAAAACAACAACACGCTTTTTATCCAGGAAATTTATATAAATTAAATTTGTGTCACATCAAATTTAATATTTTTTTTTTTAAATTATAATTTTGAATTAAAAAGATTAATAGTAACTAGAAATGGTTTTTTATAGTATTTTATTATTAAATTAAATACTCTTAAATTTTAGGTATTAATTCGCAAAAATTAAGTGAATATATTACAATCTAATGTAAAACGTTTCTACATTACAACATGTCCAATACTATCTTATGTTAAATTGTATGTGGAATTTATTAAGATCAATTTTAATAATAAGAAATTAAAATGTTTCTCCTATTAGCACATATATCTTACTCTATTTTGCTAGTCTTTGACTTTGCGAGCATATTTAATGTTTTAATCATTGACCAATCTAGCTTTGAACACATATTTCACAGATTTGCACAGATTCACAGATTTGAAATATACCTAATCTTAAAGCTTCTAACTTTTACAAACTTTTGTTCAAAAATTTAGTGCGAACTCATAGTCGCAGTACTTGCGCAACAAAAGATGTTTTTGTTCATAGTATCTTATCTTCAAAGAATCTGTTAAGGTAAAAAGCAGGATCTGTAGGTGGGGAATTGTAATTTTCAACCCTATATACAGTTTTTGAACTTAAGGGACTTTTTGAATGTAGGATACTATGAACAAAAAAGTGTTTTGTTGCACAGATACTGCAACTATGAATTCGCACTAATAAACATTTCTTAAAATTTAAAAAGCCATTGCATCATCTATCTCATAAAGATAAAAACAGACACAAGTATTGGACAAAGTCTTTCAAAAAAAGTTACATAAAGTCGAAAAGTTAAAAAAATTACGAAAATCTGCTCTTTTAAAATACTTGAATAGAGATACCAGTGCAAAGGCCATATTTTGTGTGTGTTTTTTTTTAAATTAAAAAATATCTATATAATAATAAATCTATATATATAATATATAATATTTCATTCTAAGAATGCTTAGCACTGTATTTGTGATATTTTCGTGTTAAAATTCTAAATAAGACATTTAAAGTTTAAATGACCTACGTATTTAAGTAAATATTATTTGAAAAATAAAAAAATATTTAACTTTAATTCTAAAAGGAACTATTAATTACAACATATAGTTGACTATTAAAATATTTATTATATATATATAGAAGTACATATTTATTTGTATAAATTAATTACAAATATACATGGCTATCACATTATTAATAGTTTCCATTTCCTAATATTGGTTTCATTTCAATCGAAGAGTCTCGGGTTCAAACCCTGGTTGGATCATATCAAATAAAAATATATAAATTTGAAGAGTTTATATCATAACATTAAATATATAGCTGCCACACCTGAAAAGGAAAGTCCGAATCACTCACTCATCACATTGTATGTGGTAGGGGACTGTTCATAAATAAATAAATGAATAAATGAATATTGATTTAAAAAAAAACGCCAGTTAACTAATTAGAAAGCGTATAAGTACTTTCATTAACACAATTTTAACGTTAAACTTAATAAATAATTTTTACTTTAAACTTATTGTTGTTTATTTTAAAAGCACAATGTTATGCAAAACAAATTAAACAACGAATGCTCAAAAGAAATTAAGAAAAATAAAAATTTAAATAAAATACAATTGCAAATAAGTAATTAATTTTAAGTTCATTTGTTGTTGAAATTAAAATTAATTCTAAAATTTCAAATCAATTTCTATTTACTTAAAAATTAATTTAAATGGAAATTATATTTTCAAATTTAATTAATGAAATTAAATTATTTAAATTAAAAACTTTTAATATACTACGTTTTTAAAATAGACTAGAAGGTACAAAAAGAATATCTCCTAATTCCATACTGATCCGAAAATAGTTTTAAAAATTTTATATTGTTAATTGATAATATATGTAGTTGAACGCTACAATAAAATGTGGAATGGATCATATTTAAGAGTGTAGCTAGTATTAAGTAACTCTATAAGCCCCATATTTTTCATTTTAAGACTTACAAGTATTTGCGTTGCTACTTCTTTTATTATTTATATTTTAAAAATACAAATCACATCAGATTTTGGAATATTACTGACACAATCGGCTCCCAGGGACATTATCGATTCGATACTGTTATTACACTATAATTAATATTATTTATTTTTTTTAAGTTATAAAAATACTGGGGGTTGTAGGTGGGGGTTCAAAAACAATGTTTTAAATCTCTAGCTGATGGGATGAGATTACCATTGACTCCATAATTTGTACCGTACAGACACATAAGAAAACCGGTTCAGGGTCAAAACTCCCTGAGGGACTTATGACCCACTTAAAAATATTTACGTGGGACATAAGTCCCTTTAGGGCAAAATATTAGATGTACAACAATATGTATTTATATATTTATCTATGCGAGATACTATATTAGGAAGCATATTTAGGTTTGTAAAAATTAAAGTTGCCCCTTTTTCCAGAGTATTTATGAATTCATGTATGCGAGACTTTGGTTACAAAATTAGGATTAACCTTTTTGCAAAATATCCTTTCAAAATGTAGTTTAATTGTAAAATTGTGGTTGTATTCTTAATTTTGGGAAAAGGGAATACTCCGATTTCGAATTAAACCCTAAAATGTGTACCCGTCACTGATATTATATAATTAAAATTAGTATTTTTTTAAATATTACTAATAATTTTTAAGCTGAGAACTGTATAAGGGAGTTATCACCCACTACGTTGAGTCAAAACTCTCAGAGTCATAAGTTCCTTAGGGAGGTCTGACCCTGCACCAAGAAAACCCACCTATTGTTTTGAATACTTTAGTAATACAAAAGTTTAAAAAAAAAAAGTTTTCAAAATCTAAGTTTAAATAATGGTCGTAAAGAGAAGATATTATAGAAAAGTGTCACACTAGTTATAATGCTAGAAAATCAACAAATTTCTAATATTAGTCTCAGCAATAAATTTGTAAAATAAGTTCTTCCTAAGTGTCCAAAAAAAATAAACCTACACAAATTTTTTTCAAATTAATACAAAAGTTCAACTAAAAATCAAAAATTGAAGTTTTAGATATACAAATGTACATACTACATACATATATATTTTATTATTAATATAAACTTAATCTAAATTTTTAAACAATAGAAAATTAATATATATATACATTTAAAATATACCAACTTTAACTAGTTTATTAGAAATCTATTATATCATCAACTATCCCTCCCTATTTAAAAGCTCATCAACAGACAATACAATTTTACCATAAAAACTTTATTTCATTATTATGTATGCGATGTACCCAGTGTCGTACCGTGCCGTGCCTCTTTATGTTTCGCAATCCAATCAAAAAAAAACAAATTTTAATGAAAACTAAAAAATTTTTAAATTATTTACTAACACTAAATCAAAATAAGAATAAAACATGTTTGTTTAGAAAACCATTCAAATTCTTTTAGCATTAAACATTTTTTTGAAAAATTTTTTTGAATTTTTTAAAAGCTTGTTAACAAATTTATTTTTTTTTATTTTATATTTTTTTTTTATTTTTTATTGAAATTCAAAAAAAAAATAATTTGCATTTTTTATTAGCAGACTTTTTTTTATTGCATGTCAAATAAACATTGCTATATATATATATATATATATATATACATATATGATAAAATACAAAAACAAATATTAATTGTAATAATTTAAAGTAAAAATATTCTGAAAAAAAAACACGTTTTTCATAATTAAAAACGTAAATATTGTATAAGTATTTAAGTTTTAAACACGAATTGTATCATGCTTAACACCCTCTGATCGATTTTAAATATTTATTTAGAAGTTTAATTGTTAATTAAATTTAAAAAAAAATTTTTTTTAATTGAATTTATTGACCATTAAAGCAAAAAAAATTTTTTTTCTATTCTCTGAAAAAATTGTAATTATTTCGATTTTGATATTTCTATTGTGAATAGAAAGTGAAATTTCTATTTTACATTGTAACAAATTACGTTTATATTTTTGAATAAAAAAAAAAAAGTTAAATTATAGCCTATGAACACTATATGGGTGTTGTTAAACAAGAGATTAACTAATTTTATGAAATCATGTTCATACTAAATAGCTTGTTTAATTTTGACAGCTGTCAAAATCTAAAATGAATGATAAAAAATCATAAATTATTGAAATATCGCTTTTCTTTGCAAAATCACCATGGTTACCAAATGTAATTTAAATTTAATCTAAACAAACATAGTAAATAATTTTATACCTTTAAATTAATAGAAAATATTGGTAATGGAATGTACAAAAGTTTTAAAAGTTCGCAAAATTTCAGTGTTAGACAGAAACAACATGTTATAACCATTGCTTTAGTAACCTAGTAACCAAATATGTAAAATCATATTTAAAGTTTAATAATTATAGTATCAAATCAAAATGTAGTTGATTAATTCAAAGTATATAATTTGATACTCTCCAAAAACGTGCTAGATTTAATCATAAAATGTTAAAAATTTATTTTAGATAGTTTGTTGGTACTGACGGTACTGACTGTAAAATTGTAAACATACCTTATGCAGATATGTAGATAATTCGAATATAAACCTTTTTAAATTATGTACATACTTTTCTTTGGAAAATATTTTAAAGATTTTAGCACAGTTAATACACACTTTTATTTACCTTAGACTTGTCGGTGTCAGAAACTGGTACTTTAGTATGGTATAGTTATAAAATATTAAATTAAAAGAACAAGTACACAAATCTAATAAAATAGTAAAACAAAAAAAAAATATACAATGTCTACGTCCAACACAGAAAGAACCGCTATTACAGTAAAAGCGTAATGTAAAACTTCTTTCAATGTTTTTTTACTTACATATGTAAGTTATTAATTTTATTAAAGCAATTTAGAGTTTAATAATTAAAATCTTTATCTAACACTATTTAAGGCAAAGTAACTCATTTCTGGCTTTACAATTTTCAATAAGATTTTTGAAAATTTTCAATATAGGTAAAGCACGGAAATTTAGTTCTATGTATCAATTAGACGTTCATTATTTTTAGTGTAAATTTTCCAATTGCGTCTTCAACTAGAGAAATTCTAAAAATTTTTAGAAATGCAAATAACTTGAAATTTAATATTATAAAAGTAATAATATTCACAATAATTTGAAATTTATTTTTGTTGTTTAATTCAAATTGATCCTTTCATATATATGAAAGAGTTTTCAAATTAAATTTTAGTTCAATTTAACAATAATATTTTAATTTAAAACAATTTATACTTATGTATTCTAATACATAATCCATTTTAAAATCTAAGTGCAATCTGTCATTTATAGCTATTATCTAGAAAGTTATTTTATTCTATTTTGATACGTTTATATTATTTAATGGAATTTGGGGTTTTTAATGACATCTATTATTTGGACTTATTCAAGTATAAACAGATTATCCATTCAAACGGCAAATGAATATTATTTAAACTATTATTTCTTCAAATAAACTACAAAATAACAAAAAAAAACCTTAATGAAATATGGTGAAACTAACAATAGTTAATACATAAATATGTATAAAGTAAATATAATATATCCGAAAGGCGTGTGGTTAACATCATATAATTGTGTGGCTACCAAAAATAATTGTATCAATTTTATATTTAATTATATTTAATATATTATATCATCATAGCTGGCTCGGCGATCCAAAATGAATCTTGGCCTCCCCTAGAAAATTTCTCCATTGCTCTCTGTCACTAGCTATCATCCGCCAATTTCTCGCGTTTATACTCGTTGCACTTTTTTCAACGTTGTCAATCCACCTTAGCTTTGGACGACCTATGTCTCTTCTACCTTCTGGTCCATTTATAAATGTTTTGTACGTAGATCTGTCACGATTCATTCTTATTACATGACCGGCCCATTTAAGTTGCTGTATTTTTATCCGACTACTCAATGGTGGTTCTTTAAACTCCTCAAAACATTCGTTATTGTAACGCAATCTAAATGAGCCATCTTCATCTCTAATTGGACCAAGAATGCGTCGAAGTATTTTACGTTCAAAAACATCAATTCTATTTTCATCTTGTTTTCTCACTGCCCAAGTTTCTGAGCTGTACATAAATACTGGTACAACCAGTGTTTTGTATAGCCTAAACTTTGATGTTTTTGATAGTAAGTTTGAGCCAAAAACTTTGTATAGTGAAGCAAACATTTTGTTTGCAGCTTTAATACGCTCATCAATTTCTAATTTACAGTCGTTTGTTTTATTCACTGTTGAGCCAAGGTATTTGAAATGATTTACTGATTCGAAATTGTGGTTACTAATGGTGATATTTTGTCTATTTGCAGTTCTAGAATTACTCATATATTTGGTTTTTGTCTCGTTAATGTTTAATCCAAAATTTTTTGCAGATTCTTCAAATCTATGAAAATTTTCTTCCAGGATTTGCATATTTCTTGCCAGTAGATCAATGTCATCTGCAAAACCTAATAATTGCGATGATTTATTCCAAATTGTACCTTTTGTTTCAAGTCCTGCATCACGTATAATTTTTTCTAGTGCAAAATTAAACAATGTTGGTGACAAAACATCGCCTTGTCTTACACCAGTATGAGTTTCAAAACAGTCTGAAAGATCACCTTGCACTCTTACATAGTTTTTTGCTCCATTTGTAGCCATTTTCGATAGAGCAACTAGTTTTTCAGGTACACCGAAAAGTCTCATGGCATTCCATAGCATATTTCTATTTACTGAATCAAATGCTTGTTTAAAATCGACAAATAAATGATGCATATCACGGTTATATTCATTACTTTTTTCTATTATTTGTCTCTATTATTATATAAATATTATAAATTATAATAAATACTAAAAAAGGCTTTAGGGAATCTTATAATTAAAAATAAAATCTAAATTTGAATTGATTAAAATCAGTTTCTATGTACGTATATAGGAAGTGTTAATTAATATTCTGATTATATCTTTAAACATTGATAAATAAATACAATCAGGTGATTAAGACATAAAAGATTTAATGTTTTTTTTGTTAAGATGTGGAATTAATATGAATATAGGCTAAAAATTATTATATAAATTTTAATTCATCAGAAATGTTAAATATAATTAATTTAACCTTAATCAATATACATAGTACATATTTAAATTAAATAACATGTATCTAATGGTGCGTGAAATAAATTTCGACTAGAAAAATTTAAAAATGGAATAAAAAAAATATGATAAGAATGTAAGTAAAGTTTTAAAGAAAAATAAGTATATAATTATCGCTTAAAAATCAGAAATTGGTAGCTGTCATACTTAAAAAAACATACATATGCACCACTCCTTTATTCGTTGGAAAACTTTGACTGAATGCTCCTTAAGAAAAGGTGCCCACTCTTATATGACATATATACCTCTTTTGCTTACATAATATAATAAAAAATGTTGTCTACACTATATAATATATATATATTTTGTATATTTCTTATTTTTTTTCACTCCTATATGGAGCTAAGGGTACTCACCAAGTTATGTAGAAAATTAGCGTTAGTTTTGTCTTAATTTTTTAATCCCTTTAGTTTTAATTCAACGACTGTAACTATTGTTCAAGATTATGAATATACAAATGTTAAAAAGCAGGGTAATAATAATTTTCATAGGTTATTTACAAGGTCAAATTTTTGTCAAAGGAGTTTAATAAAAAAAAAATTTTTTTGACGAAAAGTTGCTATTAAATAAAGTTCATATCAAGTTTATGACACAAGGACAAGTTTATAACAGTTTCTGAATAAAAAGAAGCATGGCTTTAAGGATTGTTTTATTAATAATTTAATTATAAAAACAATCGATTAGTTTTTTAGGTAACAAACACATATAATGCATAAAAGTTACTGCATATTCTATTTTATTTTTTATTCTAATTTTGTGGTTTAACCCACTATAGACACATCAGACCATTCAAATCTCGTTGCAGACTCAGATAAGCTTACGTAATATATAAAAAATAATTAATTGAAAATATTTTGAAATATTTTGATAACACCTATTGGCAAAGTAGAAAATTTAAAATTTTAGAAGAAATTACATGAAATTTGAACATGTAACATTTCACATAAAATATCGATTTGTAAACTGAAAAAAAATATCACATACATCGGAATTAAAATATATAGGTACCTATAAGTAGAGCATCAAAATTTAAAAATTTAATTTTTATAGATTACGTCGAGAAATTGTATATTATCGAAATTTCGAAATATAAACAATAAATTTCGAACTTAAAGATTTTAAACTTATAGATTTCAGATTTCGAGGTTCGGCCGTGATTGATGTAGAAATCAGGAAGTGCAATTAAAGAAACTAAATGACTTTTTTTTAATTTCAGATTTTATGCTACTCTTCTCTTAAGGCATCGATACTCAACATCGAACATCGATTCTTATACACAACACAATACACATTAAATATTCAGACCAGAGTTCAAGGCTTGTTTAATTAAATTGGAACAAAAATTTCAATACTAAAAATAACCTAGCCAGTCCGAACATCTTGTTTTCATTATGCATTTCAATTTGTTAATATTCCATTATATCCAGTAAATCACATTCGTGTTTACATACTCGTATAGGTCAGTACAAAATGCTTTTACTGTTTTTTTAATTTTTATTTTTATTCCAAATTTTTTACTTTTTATCAAATCCAAAAAAGTTGTAGTTATCCAAATTTATCCAAACTGTAAAATATTTTCCAGTATTAATATTTGTAAATTTAATTATCACTTTTTTATTTAAAATTAAAAATAAAAAATTTTTTATTTGTTAAATTTCATAACAAATTTCTTCTGAAAAGTAAATAATAAAAACTTTTAAATAATGAACACTTTTCCTTGTAAGTAATTAATTTTGAAAAAAAAAACTCAGTACAATAAAATTTAAAAATTAAAAAAAAAAGGTATTTATGTACAATTAAAAAAAAAAATTTCAAAATAAAAACAAATTATAACTGTTTAAGATTATCGTGAATATATTTAATAAAATTTTCTTTTCATTTTTCTTCGTAAATTTTTCACATATCAAAAAAATTGCATGCATTTTATTATAATATTATTCATATTTAATCATATTTAATTTCCACTTCATGTATTTTTATTATTTTATTATATCTACTAATGCATATGTATAAGCATACATATATACATATATATTTCGATTATGTCAAAATATTTCACTTTCTTTTTTTAAAATTAAAAAAAAAAAAATGAAATTCAGATGAATAAACATCACTTTTTTTTTTAATAAATTTTTATTTTTTTTTTATCAGAGACCTAAAACGCGTTTAGGTTTGGGAACCTTATATGTGACGTTTACAAATATTTATTTATATTAATCGATTTCTCTTTTCCACCAATACACATACATATTTAAATGGACATATGATTTTACAAGTATTAAATTGAATACAATTTGCGTAAATTAACACATAAAATTTTCTGAAATAACAGATAACATAACAGTTTATTATGAGAAAAAAATCAACATCTCTGTTATATATCTTTTTTTTTCTGATCAATGATCGTATTTATAAATTTTACTATTACGATTACTAACACATTGATAAAATCACTTTAAAAACAAAAACAACATTAAATAATTTATTTACAAAATAATATTTTTACTTTTTTATATATGTATTTGAACATATTCTTTCCTTTTCGCACTCATTGAATTTAATATATTATATTTATTTTGAAAAAACAATACAACAAAAACAATGATCACACTTTATATTAGTTAGCCCATTTTTAAATGGAAAATAAATTTTTCTTTTTTTTTTCAAATAATATTTTCACTTGTTATACCCGTATGACTATATAGTCCAAGGGTATAATAAATTTGCCATTACGTTTGTGACGCAGAGAAGAAGGGGGGGTAGATATAGACTCAAGTGTATGGATCGGATCAGAAACGAAAAATAAATCGATTTAGCTATGTATGTCCGTCCGTCCGTCTGTCCGTCTGTCCGTCTGTCCGTCCGTCCGTCCGTCCGTCATCACGATAACTCAAAAAGTAAAGGAGCTAGGATTATGAAATTTTCACAAATTCGTTTTTATGCAAAAAACGGAATCGAGTTTTAAATTCAGCCATTTTGGTTCACGGGTTCGAGTACCTGCCATACAACTTCTAATTTTATATGAGCATTACTCTATACCTATGGAAGCTGCGTGTCTGAAATTTTGCCAAAAGTAGTTTAGTATAATGGCTAAAGTTACTGCAAAATTTGGTTGGTCTACTGCAGAGGGTTCGTGTACCTGCCATACAACTCCTTCTTTTATATGAGCTTTACACTACACCTGATGAAGCTGGGTGTCTGAAATTTTGCAAAAAATTGTTTAGTGTAATGGCCAAAGTTACTGCAAAATTTAGTTGGTCTACTGCTGAGGGTTCGAGTAGCTGCCATACAACTCCTTCTTTTATATGAGGATTACTCTACACCAAATGAAGCTGGGTGTCTGAAATTTTGCCAAAAATAGTTTTGTGTAATGGCCAAGGTTACTGCAAAATTTGGTTGGTCTACTGCAAAGGGTTCAAGTAGCTGCCATACAACTCCTTCTTTTATATGAGCATTACTCTACACCTAATAAAGCTGAATTTTTGAAATTTTGCCAAAAGTAATTAACCGGATGATATAATATATATGTTAGGTCATACGAGTACCCTAGAGTTGACACAGTGTACTCTACTTCACTCTTCCTCGTTTTCCTTAATTCTTTAGTGTTTGAAAAAATTGCGAAAAAAATATATCAAAATGTTTAAAAGTGATTTCTAAAATTAATGTTTTTATAATGTTACAAACATAAACTTAACCAAAAATAAAACATTATTAAAATGTTAATTTAAATGTTCACGTATAACAAATTTCTTTTCCATTTACAAAATAACAGTTAGCAAGTAAAGTATAAAAGGTTCGGAATAGTTGTTGCTATTTTTCGCGAGACTAGACTGCATTGGGGTTTTTGGTGTCTCTGTTGATTTCACCTCATTTTTGGATTTTAATTAAATTCTTATTTAATTCATTTATAGTTTAATTTTTTGCTGTTGGTTTAATCTGATGAGTAACCAAGCGGTCGGATGGTTAGAGCGAGAATTACGAAATCTAATAATTTTTAGGTTGTAGGGTTTAATTATTATTGTTTTTATTTAGATATTTGTTTTGGAAATGCGAAAAAATTCATTAAACATTATTTGTTTCGCTTAGGATTTTTATTTTTTCTTATTGATTCAGAACAATAAAATTTGATTTTTGCACTCACACCTGTCTTACGACAGGCTTTCTACCTAGTATTAATATTAATATTACATGAATATGCGTGTGCGTCTTTTTTTTATGGTGTACCTATGTTGGGAAAAAATAAAATTTAAATATTTGGTACAAATTTTTTTGATAAAATTGGTTTCTATAAAAACGAAAACATAGGAATATATACATACACACATGTATATTCAAAACCATAAGTAAAAGTATTAATTAAAGAATTTTGACAACTAATATTTTAAAATGGTTTTTAGTTTTAAAAAACAAAATATTTGGCAACAATTTTGGAAACATATTATATATGTTGGTATACATATTTAAAAAGGGGTTTACTTCCGCAAAGGGGTTGTGAGCTATCAAGATGACGTCATCACATAGCGCTACTTTATATCTCAAAGTTTCCGAATATATAAATAATTAGTGGCGATGCCGTAGATAAATAATTAGTGGCGATTTTCCTAAGAATTTGTAGTATTTTAATTAAACCATTTTTCGTGTAGGACAGTAAACTGCAAACCTTTTTTTGCAAAGCATGATGTTGTCTTTAATATACATCTTGTTTCATCTGAATTCATGCTACCGTTTTTGAGATATTGCAATTTCAAGTGGAAATTTAAAAAAAAAAAACAAAAAAAATCAAACTTTCAAAAAAACCACTATAAGTAGGAAATTTTCAAAAATACGCCGTATTTATTATTATACCGTTAGAAAGGTTTCTTTACACTCTTTCCAATGGTTTGTAATAAGTATGGCATATGTTGTCAAATAGCCCCACCAGAGTCCAGAGAACATCAATGCAAAACTTAACAACAATTTTATTAAAAAATAAATTTTCATACTTAGTTTCTCATACATTTATATGGTAGCCGACGAGTTTATCGAAAAACTAACCGGATGATATAATGTTACGGTCATACGGGTATCCCAGAGTTGACACAGTCTTCTCTACTACACTCTTCCTCGTTTTCTTTTATTTTTAATTATTTTATATATTATTTAATAAATATTTAATAAAATAATTAATTAATTTGAAAGTTTTACCGATATAAACGATTTTTAATTCGAAAACTGCGGATAAATGGGACGAAAAATTTCGAACACGGAACTAAATAAAAAAAAAAAAATCAAGTTTTTTTTTAAAAAAAAAAATTAGACGAAACGTTTTTTACGTCACAACAACCGCAATACTCAAAAGATTTAAACAAACTAATCTTACCTGTTAAAATATGAAATATTTGAACGGTAAATTAAATTCGCTTGATTTTTTAATTTTCTCTGATTGTTAATTCGCTTTATTAACTCTTGTTGAAAAAATTTTATTTTATTAAATAAAGTTTTAAAGCTCTTAACACAAATACATATATGCATGGTCAATGATATGATAATATTTGCGTTTACATGAAAAGGGAACTTGAGGGGAGTAAATGCAAAACAAAAGACTTCAATGAAAAAGAAATGTGAAAAAAAAAAGTTGAAAACTTTGTAATTTTGAAATTTGTTTATTTTTTTTTATAATAAAACTGTAGAGTAGACTGTAGACTGCTGTAAAAGATTGGTAGCGGATTTAACATTTTTCATTTTAAATTCGCTGTGACGTTGAAGAGGTTTTTTTAGTATTTTATTGTTGTTGTATTATTTTTGATTTATTTATTTTTTTATAATTTTATACTAGTTGTGCATAAATTTTTATTGTTTTTTTCAATTTTGTGTTGAAAATATTTCTTAAGAAGATAAAAAGACGGTTCAATTAAGTTATAGGTATTTGTGTATCTATATGTATGATATATGTATTATTATTTTAAATTTACTGCATTAACATGGGAAAATCTTAAGAAATCAAGTTTTTCATTTAGTTATTTTTTTTATGTTGTAGTTTAAATTTTTTTTTTTCTGTTGAACCGGAAAATTGTACCATCAATTTTTTTTATAATATAAGGTGAATGTGATGAATGCGTCAATAAAATAATAAGACTATATTTAAGGAAAAAACAAAAAAAATAAATATTATTTAGTAGTTCACCTTCGTTTATTTTGGATATTTTTTTCTGTTTTTTTCTAGAGATTATCATATTGAAAATTTTATTAAAATATATCTGAGATGGTAGATTGGGAAAATTTACTATTTTTTTATTTATGTATATAATAATAAAATAAGAAATTACTTAAACTGAAACCTTGTAAAAGCATTGTATTTATATTACTTAAAAGAGGTAGACTTAATAAAAAATTAAAATCTTGTATAAACTTTTAGTCATATACTCGTAATTTAATAATGATGTTGACTTTTATAAAGTTATTTTAAGGTGAGTCCGGGACAAGGCTTTGAACTATTTTAGTTTTCATTTAATTTTAATTAAGCAGTTTTCATATATAGTTAATGAAAGAAATATTTAAATATAAATTTTAAATTTTTTTTTAAATAAAAATGATTTAAAAGACTTAAAATTGCGGGAACAATTAAAAATATACAAATTTCAAAATAATAAAAACATATTAATGAACTAAAAAAATTACATATATTAATTTTAAATATGCGTTATTCACTTAAAGTTATATTAATCCACAATGTATCATTGGAAACTTTTTTAAATATAGGTACATATACTATACTAATAATTAATTATCCAAAACTCTTACTAAATTTTTATAACGAATTTATTTGCAATTTTTTGAAAATTTTTTTTCTGTAGGTCAGCAAGCTTTAATTGCAATATAAATTAATTGGTCTACACCACCATTTCAATAAATTATAATAAATGTTTTTAAAACAACCCACTAACTTTGTTATTGAAAAACAAATCTAACGCAAGAAAATTTTTAATGTTAGGCACATGAATAATAGTGTGTAATAATTAATAATATACATTTAGTCTAAAATTAAAAATAAAGTTATAAAATCTGATATTAAAAAACCTATTTACTTAATCTAAAACAAAATACATTACCAATTTTGGGAACGGACTTATTACATATGCAAAAAGTCCCTGAAGTTTCAATTTAAAATTTAGGAAACTTTTTTCGTTTTTACTTTTGCGGACCTTTTTCGTACAGCCTTGAACCATAATATACACTGTATAATAATGTACCCTATACATTTAAAAGGACGTTTCCCAGTTTTTTACTACATTCAAAAGTTTTTTCATTATTTTTGTTCCTATTAGTTTCATAAAACCTATACAGACCTATAGAAACACTAAGCTCCCTTTCAACTATATTATATTTATTTAATATGAGTAATATGTTTTCATCTCAAAAATAATAAAGTTATATCTTCAGGTTTTTTTTTAAGATATTAAAATTGTATTTTTATACTATGTGCGTCAATTAATTTTTTTAATCAACTATAAAAATTAAAAATCCAGTTTAAATATATTTTAAAACTTTCCCATTCTATAAATAATCGAATTAGGTATAATTATCTTAATAAAGATTTATAAGAAATTTCCCAAATGTATTAATAGAATTTCTTTCACTAAATCAAATGGTGTAACTTATTACTTAATGATTAGAGAAATAACACCTACTAAGTACTAAGTATTAAATAAAAAATATTTATTAGAGCTCTTAATAGACTACTTATATATTAATTATAATTGTTTATCATCATATTAGTTAAAATTTTTTAAAAAAAATTATCATATAATTTCCAATTAATCCCTTTTAATCAATATCAACAAATAAAAAAAACCAAAAAAAACAAAACTAACAATTTCGTTAAAAAAAAAACCTAAAATTTCAAAACCAACTCGATTGCATAATCATTATTTTAAAAATGCAATGGAATTAAAATTCAAAATCTCCGCTTTCAAAATAAAATTTCAGTTAAAAAACAACAAAAAAAAATGCAATATTCTCACATAATACAAGTACATACAAAATACTATTTGACGTAAATATAATGGTAACACAAGTCGCAACACCTGAATTGAACCGTTAATTCAAAATGTTATACAATCATTATTAATTCTTGTATAATTTTTTTTTTTGTATTTTCCAAAATGAATCATTTAAAATTTTTATTTAAAATCATTTAAAATACAATAAATACAAACTCTTTGAATACATACATAAATATATTATCACATATAAATAATTCAAACTATCTTTTTTAATCCGGGATCAAAAATAAATAAAAACCAAAAAAATATATTGTGGTTTGTTGTTGGTGTTGTAAACTAACAACCTCAGCAAGGTCAATAAAAGCGTAAATAGAATATTATGGAAAAAGATAAGTAAAAATAACAGTTTCTTTATATTTCATATTGATAATTTTTTATTTGAATTCGAAAGTTTTAAAAATTTTTGTAAGCTTTAATATTGCTAAGACAACTTACAAGAAGCTTATATTGCTGAATATGACAATTGATTATCACTGATCACTAATCAGATATTATTATTTTATTTTATTCAGTAATCAGTTCAGATAACAGAAGTAAAACTATCTTGTGTGGTTTCTGTCTTTGCTAAATAAGTTTTAATTTTCTAATTTTCAATATTAAAAGCTTTTTTTAAAAGTTTACAAATAAATGCTTTTAACTACAATGAAAATAGAGACTATATATAATGCACAGTTTAAAGAATATGTATCTACAGATACATTAAATATAAAATGTATTTATTTCAAGCAAATTGCTATTTTATAAAGAGGGGGATAATTTCTAAAAAAGTATAAAATAAATTAAAATATGAAATAAAATAAAGAAAATAAAATAATATCTATATATATATAGGTATTAAAGCATATAGTACAGGTGTATGAATGTTTATTAGTCAGTTATTAGTATCTATGTAATAAAAACCAACTAAAAGTTGCAAAAAATATTGAAAATAATTTAAAATTAAAGACGACGTGGGCGACGATTACGATTACGCCATCATAATATTATATATTCTCTTTGTTCTATTAAGTATTTATGATCTATATCAATATTTTTTTTTTTAATTTACATTTAATTCAGAAACTTTAATAGAGCTTTAGAATACTTTATCTAATGAAGATGTAAATAATCAATAATTGCAATTTTAGTTCATTAGAATAACAAAGTTTAGAAAAATTTTTTTAATGGGAAGAGTATCTGGAAAATATTTAAAAATATGTACGCATATAAATTTAGAGAGTTCTGATGTAACGTTGTTCCATTTGGTATTAAGCTTATCTTTTTTTAATTTTTTTTTAAATTAATATTATTATAAAATAATAAAATATTTTTAATAAAAAATTTAACATAATTTTTGAATGAATGGTTTTAATTTAATTTTTAATCTAAAATTAACTTCAAAGTTGATAAGTAAATCATTATTACTTCTTAATAATAATAACATCTATTTCATTCTTACAATTTATTTAAAAAAATCTGGTTCCCAGTGGGTGTGAATATGGTCTCCAGTGGGATGAAAATAGATAATCCAAATTATAATGAAAGTGTTAAAATTATTTACACTTATTTCCTATAATGCTTCTTCGTATAGGATATATCGCATATAGTAGGACATTAACACTATTATAAAATGTTATCATTGAATTAAAACTAATGAAAATATTACTCTAAGTATTATTATTATTATTATTATTATTATTATTATTATTATTAATATATTTGTCAAAGATGAGGTGTAACAAACGCATTCAATTAAATGTGTTTTGTTGGATGTGTTCAATTATTAAAAAATAATTATTTTAGCATACTTTTAGGCTAACACTTCCTAAACGATGATACAATAAGATTTTACGATTTTAAAAACAAAATTACGATAAAAACATTTATTAAATACAGATTGCATATTTTTTGGCGAAACATTTTCATAATTGTACAATTTTTTTAAATTTATTGCATATATCGTAGTATTAACATTTATACAAATTTAATTTTAGAAAAATTTGAAGAATACTTCCATTTCAAATTTCAAATTTATTGTTTAAAATCATTTTTACTTTATTACATCATTAAAAAAAGTTAAATATAAAAAGACTTCAGTGTGAAGAGTCGGTCACAAAATATTGAATAAGATCATCTTTAGTTGTTTCAAGCATCAATAACACAAGAAGTTTCTTTGGTTCAGCATTATGATAAATAAACTAATATACTAAAAGTTATTTAACTAATATATTATCTAACAATTATTATTATTATTATTATTATTATTATTATTAATATATTTGTCTAGAATGAGGTGTAACAAACGCATTCAATTAAATGTGTTTTGTTGGATGTGTTCAATTATTAAAAAATAAAATATTAATGTTTTGTTGAATGTGTTTTATTTTAGAAAATAAAATATCATAAATTATCATAAGCAGGCCTAAAAATATTTTTTTAATTTTTAATAAAAAAAAATAAACAAAAAAAAATTTTTTTTAGTTTATGAAAAAATTGATTTCAGTTTTAAAAATCACAGAAGATTTTCTGGGAATTTTAAATAAATAGTAAATCATTTTGGTATTAAAAACTAAGACTATGCTTCACATGAACATTTTTGTAGTTCATCTTCATTAGTTTCAGTTAAAAACTGAAATAATGACGAAGGCCAAATGTACGCTTTGTTGCGTTGCTTGCTTTTTGCTTTGAAAAGTAAATAAAGCAAGCAATGTTTCAAAGCAATTTCAAAGCTTCCCTCATCTCATGCCTGAAATAAAGCCAAATGAACTGCACCTTAGTAATCAAAGCAAATATATTTTTTTTACTTAATTAGGTAGGTATAATAAAAAAAATCAAAAAATTAATTTGCATTTGATAATGCAAAACTCAATTCATAATTCAATTTTATGTCCATAAAAATAAGTACATAATTAAACATGTTGAGTAGGTCATTGTAGAATGTTGGCCACATACAAGTTTTTCGATTTGAATCTAAACAAAGGTTATGAAACAATATACAGAGCTTAGTAACATTTTAAAAATATGTCTACATAAAGTTAATAGATGGAGAAATAGATCATTATTGAAACAAAATTAACCTATAAAAAAATTTCAAATCTTTTAACAAACAATTTTGTCAAATTTAAATTTAAAAATTTAAAATTTAAACAAGTACGTAATTGAATAAAAAAAAAAATAATTGAAATTAAAAAAAAAAATTCACCAAGAAGGGACTTGAACTAACGACCCCGAAATTTTATCAAATTTAAATCATACAAAAGGTAGACTACATAACTTATTATTCATCTTCAAATCTTTAAGAAACAACAAGAAGTTATATAAGTCATTTTTTTTTGTGTATCAATTACTAGAATCGAAATATAATCTACGTATTACAAAATGTAACAGTTTCGACTTTATTTAAGAAAATAGTATTGATATACAATATTTGTACATGTATATAATGAAATTAAAAATAATTCTTATTAGAAAAAGTTTTTCTTTCAATTGACATTCCGTCATTCTGTGACGGGCCAACAGCTAGTTTAATAAGATAAGTTAATTATTACATTTAAATAATTAATTATTAGTATCTAATATATACCTACCAAAAAAATAAAATTATTTTTATTTATATTTTTTAAGAAATATTTATAAAATTTAGGTTTTTAAAATGAAAATTTGTTTCAATGTCATTTTATTTAAGGTAACTAGAAACTATAAGTTCAAATTTTTTAAATTTTTTAAATTTTTTAAATTTAATTATTGAGTGTAAAATTAAATTTAACTATTGGAATTAATTATTTTACCAAATGTTTTTTAAATTTTATTTATTTAAGTAGTACCTATATTATTGTTTCAAAAATAAGATTTTCAAACTTCCTATTTGCTATTGAATCAGGAATATAAAAGTAAAAAGAAAATCTAATTATTAAAATATCTAATACCTAACTTTTTAAAAAATTATAATGACTTATACTATGTGGGTATACTTTAATTAATTTCATTTAACTTAATTATATTACACCCTAACTATTAATATTTTTACTTCTACTTTTAAATAATTAAATTAAATATATTGCAATTTTACAAGTAAATAACATAATCTTTGTAATTTTAACAAAAACAGTTATATATGTAAGTAATGCTAATATTAATTTATTTTTTCAAAGAAAAATTTAATTATAAACTATAATTAATGAACTAATTTTCTCATTATGCACTGCTTATATTTAATTATATAATAATAAATTAACCCACAACATTATAATTTACTACACAGCACGTCACTGATCACACCTAATTCAATTGCATCACATTTCATATTACATTTACCTTAATCATGTCGAAAAGCATAAAAAGCTTTTATAATCTTACAGAATACAGAATTATTACCGAAAGTACAGCTATAAATCTTATTATTTACATTTTGTAAAAGCATATAACCGCAACCATATAACATATGGGACATAGTGTATCATATCAAATAATGCTTTAATTTTACTCTTCCATTCATAAAAGCTTTTATTTTAGCAAGAGAAAAAGAAAATTTAATATTAAAAGCATTTAAATTGTAGAAAATCTGTCAAAAAAAAAACTATTCAGAAAATAAAAAAGAACTACAAAATATATAGTATACAATGTACAGTGTATAGTTAGTTGAATGACACGATCAACGTATATATACATAATACTACCTATATTGTTATACATATTTATAGTATACACTATACAGTACAAACACTACATGGTGAATCAGTACAACCAAATAATAACGAAAAACACTAAACAGTGTAAATGTGCGAACTGTGATGAAAACAAATCATTACGGTAAAATGTAAATACAAAATAAAAGTGATTAATTTAAGTTTGTGAATACTTAAATAAGTATTTATATTTTAAATAAAAAATAAAATAAAATTAAATAATATTTATTTAGGTTTAAAATAAAAATGTTGTGTATTTAAAAATATAAATAGTGTAATCTAAAAAAATTTTGCAATAAAAAAATCTAAAATTAAAAAAAAAAATATTTAAAAGCTTTTAAAGTTTTTACTATCGATAACAGTCAAAATATACAGATGATATTTTATATAGTTACATACATAATTATTATCTTATATTTAATATTATTATCAGTTCTTTTATAAAAATTACAAATTAATATTTTGAATATAATAAGTATGTGTGTGTGTGAAAATACAAAAATAATTAAAAAGTGAATCGCTTTACAAATTTTTAAATAATATTTACATTAATTTTGGATTTGGTTTACAGATTTTTGAATATTGTTTACATTAATTTTGGATGCATTTTAAATTGTAGAATAGGTACCTAACCTACTATTTATGAGTGTGTGCTTAAAAAAATTTTATAGTATATTTTATAGTAATAATAAATTTGTGATTTCACTTATCTGTAAATTCTAATACAAAATTTTACATTATCAAAACAAATCGTACCTATATACCTACATACGTATACATATTTACAAAACAATGTTGATAAAATTTTATTATCTTTAAGTGATAAAAATTAAGAGTTTCCGTTTGTAATTTAAATTGTTAATTCTGTAAAAAATTTTAAATTAAAAAAAAAAGCTTCCATGTATTTCAAAAAAAAAAAAAATAAATAAAACAAAGCTGTCAAGGTTTAATACTTAAAAAAAAAAATATGTAATCTGTAAAATTTTTAAATATAGTTAATAAGTTGAAAGCTGCCTCAAGTCTATACAAGTATAAAGTATTAGAAAAAGTTCAACTCAACTCAGTAGACACAAAAAGACTTTTGCAAAATAAAATTCATAAAATAACTTGTTTTATGGTTAATGAATCATAACCACGAATCAGGTATTTTTGAACTTGAATTTATTTTTATTTTATTGTTTTTTTTTTAAATATTAACTTTATTGTTATTTCTTGTTTTTATGAATTTAATTAAGTTTAAAAAAAATAAAACAAATAATTAAAATTTTTTTTTTAAGTTATTACTAATTACAGTAAAATTACTGGAATTATATTTATTTCCACCTAAATAATTCATATAAATACAGATTAAAAATTATTTATTTTAATTCAATATGTTTTTTATGTAGAGTATTTTAAAAGTAAATCACTTAATTTAATAGGTTTATTTATACATTGGTACACATAGTTACACATAGTTATGTTCAAAAAATTTTTACAGGTATATACAGGTAAATTTTTGTTCTTACCCAATGTTATTTTTTTGTTTTCATTGAACATTTTTTACCAATTAAATAATTTTTTTTTTTGATTTAATTTAAATTGACAGGTAAAATTTAAGTGGAAAACTAAAATTAAGTACAATTTTAAATATTATAATTGAATTTAAGTTTTTTTTTTTTTTTTTTTCAAATTATTTTAATTTTAATTTGTTTATTTTTTTTTTTTTTTTAATTTAGTTTTTTACTGAAAAAAAATTTTATTAAAAATGATGACAATTAAGAATTAGAAGAGTTAATTTTGGATTGCTGCTTATGACTGTCAAGTCTGTGATTTTAAAATAATTCTATAAGAATACTTGAGTTAAATTCTTTATACCCGTATGACTATATAGTCAAAGGGTATAATAAATTGACCATTACGTTTGTGACGCAGATAAGGAGGGGGGGTAGATATAGACTCAAGTGTATGGATCGGATCAGAATCGAAAAATAAATCGATTTAGCTATATATGTCCGTCCATCCGTCCGTCATCACGATAACTCAAAAAATAAAGGAGCTAGGATTATGAAATTTTCACAAATTAGTTTTTATACAAAAACCGGAATCGCTATGTAAATCCAGCCATTTTGGTCCACGGGTTCGAGTACCTGCCATACAACTTCTAATTTTATATAAGCATTACTCTATACCTATGGAAGCTGCGTGTCTGAAATTTTGCCAAAAATAGTTAAGTGTAATCGCCAAAGTTACTGCAAAATTTGGTTGGTCTACTGCAGAGGGTTCGAGTAGCTGCCATACAACTCCTTCTTTTATATGAGCTTTACACTACACCTGATGAAGCTGGGTGTCTGAAATTTTGCCAAAAATAGTTTAGTGTAATGACCAAGTTACTGAAAAATTTGGTTGGTTTATTGCAAAGGGTTAGAGTAGCTGCCATACAACTCCTTCTTTTATATGAGCATTACTCTGCACCTAATAAAGCTGAATGTTTGAAATTTTGCCAAAAGTAATTAACCGGATGATATAATGTATATGTTAAGGTCATGCGGGTATCACAGAGTTGACACAGTCTACTACACTTTTCCTCGTTTTTAATAAAATTAAGTTTTTAATAACTATATAAGTTAAGGTGAATGGCACTTAAAAATTGAACAACGAACCATTTTTGAGTTCATGTTAAATTATTTTTGAATAAAAAACTAAAGTAGTTGTGTTAATATTCTTATAGATTGGTCTTTTTACTCTTATATAGAATATAGTCATTGAAACCTACATATTTTTTAGAAAATGTATATTTAAATTTTAATAATTCATTAATCATTAGGTATATAATAATTTTAATATTTAATGGGATTCTAATTAAAATTGTTATGCATATTAATTAATCTGTTTAATTTACATTGGACAGAAAATCACGTTTGAGTTAAAAAAAATTAATTTTCCAAAACAACAAATTAGTAGGTAATTTTCCTATTTTGCAAAACTCTTAAATTAAAACTGATAAGAACTTATTCTATAAATTTAAAATTTTTCATGAAAATTGTAAAAGAGGAATTTATTAGAAAGTAAGTAAAAGGAAATCTTCTTAAGATATCTTAACAGTTCAAGCATTAGTTTATTACGTTTCTCAAATTTTTACTCCTAAAATTTTCAACAAATTAACCCATGAAATTTAAAATAAGTGCCGATTTTTATCGATTCTTTAAATTATGATTAAAGTTTTTATGTAAAAAGTTCTTAATTTTTGTAAGAAGTTCTATATGTGACATATTTTGAATTGAACAAACTTCTTACGATATCTCGAAATTTCTTTAAAAAATAGATTTTATTTTGCTTAGTTAATTAATCTAAGTTCTCTTTAACTAACTTGATGTCCCATCACCATCATACTGTAACAGGTCAAATACTGTTCAAAAGGGATCACAACTGGTAAAAAACTCGAGCATTTTATTTCAACTTGAGCTTCTCAATTACAAAGGATTTTCTTAAAATTGAAGAAAGTCTCTTTTCTTTTTTTATAGCTTATCTTATACAATAAATTCTAATAAGCGTTCCGTGAAATTATTAACGGTACTCAGGTAACATTGAGAATAATAAAATTCAAAAATACTTTGTTACATGAGCGACCTAGTGGAAAATATAAAATTGGAATAATTGACTAAATCTACTAGAGTTGAGGTCGAGGACATTTTAGTAGAAAAAAAATTAATATGCATTGATAATTTTTTTTACATGAAATAACAACAATTTCTGTCAAAATATTTGCACTGATGTTCCGATCATTCACCGCAAAACTAAATTGCACTGTTACATGAGCATTAACATTGAAAATTCTTTTTTAATATCCCACCCATTAACCAAAATTTATTATGGAACATTGTTTAAAGAACCCCAAGAGTTTTTTTGTGCTGTGTTATAAAGCCTTTGTGTTTTCCACTACTTCTTTCCTTTCCTCTATTTCAAATAAATTTCATCTATTTATCATTTCTTTTTTAAATTAGATTTATCCTTTATTAACTTGATGGTGTCTTCTATATAAAAATCTCGAAAACTAAAAATCTTTTCTAAAATATTCGGATATAAAATACGCATTGATCTATATATATAAAAGCGAAAGTTTGTTTGTTTGTTTGTTTGTATGTAGCGAATAGACTCCTAAACTGCCCAGCCGATTTTCATGAAAATTTGTATACAGAGGTTTTTGGGTACGGAAAGAAATCGTGGCCCAAAAATTTTGCTCTAACGGGCCGCCAAGTTGGGGCTGTGGTGCAAGTATTTAAACTTCTTTGTTCTAAAATGAAAGCGGTTTGACCGATTGACTTCAAATTTTGTATACGTGATGCTCCTTGAGAATTGAGTTGACACTATTAACAATTTTGCAATTTGTTAACCAATGTCGGGCGACGGGTGGTCAAAAAAAATTTTGGGTCCAAATTTTGTCCGATTTTACGAAATTCTGCTTGGGCTAAAAAGAAAACCTCAAATTTTGAAAAGTAGTTTGTACTGCTTTGATTACAGAAAGTTCCAAAATTACTAGAATAATCCTAGAAAAATCGTTTTAAAAAAATTGCTTTCATACATTTTAAAATTAACATTTACACCATGTGTATTTTTTGTGTTAACTTTCTGCAGTAACATCAACTTAAATTAAACCTATATTGAGAGACGCAGCAACGCGCACCGGGTATTAAATAGTATTAAATATGATATGATATAGAACATGATAGAATTTCCACCAAAAGGATTCATTCTAAACCCCAAAGTCTACAAAAATTATAATTCTAAAGAAGTTATTAGACCTTTTTCTAAGAAAATTATTAACTCTAAAATTATTATTCAAAGTTTTTAATCTTTTTCCCCGTTATTGTTAATATTTATGTGATATCATATAAATATATATATTATATATATATACTAACTAAGTACCTACTTATATATATAATTATAATTTATAAACAAATTTAAATTACATAAACGAATTTACATTTCTTTTAATTATTGAAATTTTTTTTTTTTTTTAACTTAAAAAGTTAAAGTTTTCCCTAATGGAAAAATCGTGTAATTTTTCAAAAATAACAAAAACAAATTATTATCACAAAAAAAATATAAATTTTAAAGATTATTTTCTTAATTTTGTTTTTTTTTCCACTACTAACAAAATTATTATAATCCATTTACCAATTTTATATCATTTAATCTTTTCATCTCATTTCCAACTATCGCAGCTATAGCTACCCTGCAAAAAATAAATTTTCACTTAACTAAATTGTGGTAAAATGTTTGTATACATAATAAAATTTAATATATTCATTATATAAATTTTAATTCAAAAGTCCTGTTTTATTTAAAACGATAATAAATTTTAATGTGTAATAAAAAAAAACAAGGAATTAAAATGCAATTTAATGACCTTGATTTTAAAAAAAAATTTTCCCCAAACTCATTATTATATATTTGTATATGTATTTATATAAATGTATTTGTAAATATATACAGATTCTTAGTTATATATTTATTGTAAATTTTATCCATTCTGAATTTTTATTTTTTTTAATTTAATGGAAAACTTTTAATCTAATAGATGTAACTATAATCTCAGAATATAACTTCTATTGTTCGAATATTTATATATATATATATATATATATATATATATATATATATATATGATAGAAAAATTTCACAAAAATTATAATAAATCTGTATCACATCTACTCGTGATCACTCATTCCCTTAGAATGAATAAGCGACTTGGAATTCTAGCCCAGCAACTCTTTTCTCCTTGCTACAGCTAAATTCGTTCGTACAGACACATTTACATAACATGTTTCAATATCATTAAAACAAAACAACATGTAGCATTTAAGTTGGATATCAAATAAATACACCCTTAGACAGCAGCATGTATTATTCAAATTATGTAGTAGCTGAATACATTTAAAATATAGACTAGAAGAGTTTATATAAAACACTCAGAAATATTATTAGGAAAAATAGATTTCTAACACGGCCATCCTGAAAAATTCATCGTCCTCGATGAATCCTTTAATCTCAAATTTTAATTTATTCTACAACTTACCAAAGTGAAATTTTTTTTTTTTTTTTTTTTTTTTTTTTTTTTTTTTTAATAATCTTTACTTTATCACGGCTCAGAGGCAATCTTAAGCTTGGCTGAATATAACTTACTTTATCACAGCGCAGAGGCAATCTTAAGCTTGGCTGAATATAACAACTTACTTTATCACAGCTCAGAGGCAATCTTAAGCTTGGCTGAATATAACAACTTACTTTATCACAGCTCAGAGGCAATCTTAAGCTTGGCTGAATATAACAACTTACTTTATCACAGCTCAGAGGCAATCTTAAGCTTGGCTGAATATAACAACTTACTTTATCACAGCTCAGAGGCAATCTTAAGCTTGGCTGAATATAACAACTTACTTTATCACAGCTCAGAGGCAATCTTAAGCTTGGCTGAAATTGCCAATTAAACAATAAATTTGAATAAAAATTTTCCTTTTTTTCTTTATTTAATTCAATAGTAAAACCAAAAGTTTCAAAAACAAAATTATCAAATTTTTAAATTTTATAGTTTAAATTTACATCAAACAAATTCAAATTAAGTTATTATTTTATAAATATAGTACATAAAATGAAAATCAAATGTAATAAATAAGTACAGAACTGCAAATGCAATTTTCATCATTTTTCAGTACCGTCAAAATTTTCATTGATAGGTTTAATAACTTCTCTGGCAGCTACTATTATTGTTTTAAAACCTTCTCTTTTTAATTTATACCTATCATTAG
This sequence comes from Dolichopus griseipennis, assembly GCA_963082915.1. Classification (NCBI taxonomy): domain Eukaryota; kingdom Metazoa; phylum Arthropoda; class Insecta; order Diptera; family Dolichopodidae; genus Dolichopus; species Dolichopus griseipennis. The sequence goes on from OY720441.1 coordinate 56,573,023, forward strand.
GTAAAATACCAACAACTTCATACGTTCCACGATAGTGAGACTGTAACTTGCTTTTTCTAATCTGGTTACTTTTATAAACGACTTTTGCACCAATTTCAAGTCTTTTAGGTTTACATTTATCTTTATCAAACCTGATTTTCATGCGAATTGCATTTTCTTTTAATCTATCGTCTGCTAAAGCACGAATAGATTCTACATCATCATAATCGGGTTCTATGTTTAATTCAGATAACAATGCACTAATTTCTGGAGTACGCACCGTAACGCCAGTAAGTATTTTCATTGGAGAAAACTGTGTAGTTTTGTTAACAGTAGTATTAAGTGCCAATTGTATGCGACCAACATATGTAGTCCACTCTAAGTTGGTATTTAAATTGGTTCTTAATAAATTAGCAACAACATCGACATATTTTTCTACTTGACCGTTAGCTCTACTTGTACCCGGAGCAATAGTGTGATGTTCAATTCCATATGATGTACAAAACGTTTTAAAATCTTGACCTGTAAAATTTGTTCCTTTATCAGTTATAACTTTACAAGGTACTCCAAATAATGTAACAAAATTTTTAAAATGTTCAACAGTCTCAATAGCATTTAGAGTTTTACATGGAAGTAAAATGATAAACTTTGTGAAAGCATCAATAATAATTAACAAATATTTTTGATTATCTTTGTTTTCTTCATGAAAAGGACCCATATAATCAGCATGTATTGTGTGAAAAGGTATTGATTTCTTTTCGATCGGATGTAATTCACATTGCTTTTTCCCTGATGGTCTTTTTGCTACTAAACAAATTATACATGCATTCACAAATTTTTTAATATTTCTGGTCATGGAAGGCATTCAAAAATGTTCTCGCATTTTATTCAACGTCTTTTCCCAACCAATATGACAATTATCTTCGTGGTATCTTCTCATCAAGGCTAAACGACATCTTTGAGGTACATATAATTTAGGTGAGTTCTTAAGGTTTCTATATAATAAACCATCTTTTAACACATATTGTGAACAAGTATTTGAATCTTCTGAATTTAATTTATCAATTAATTCTTTCGAAGCTGAATCTAATTGTTGCTCTATGTTTAACCAATTGTCTGTTAAACTATTTAACTGATTACAGCTCACAGAAGGTATATTTCGGCTTAGATAATCTGCGTGTAACATTGTTTTACCTTTTCGATACACAATATCAAAATCAAAATCCTGCAGATAAATCCACCATCTCGCAATCCTTGGTAGTAAATCTTTCTTTGCCTTTGTTGCTTTTAAAGCATTGCAGTCGGTAACAATTGTAAATTGGATACCCAGTAAATATATTCTGAAATGCTTGACAGAATTTACAACAGCAAGAGTTTCTAACTCGTAGCTGTGATAGTTGGTTTCATAAACTTTAGTTGCCTGACTGTAATAAGCTACCACATGTAATTTTCCATTCTTTTTTTGAAATAAAATGGCACCATAGCCAATCGAACTTGCATCAGTATGAAGCTCTGTAGGTAGTTCTGGATCAAATATTTTTAAAATAGGCTCTGAAGTTAATTGTTGAATGATATACTGTCTGGCCTCTTCAGATTCTTGATTCCATTCAAATTTCGTATTATTTTTGGTCAATGAAGTTATACATTTTGTTTTTACAGCGAAGTTTGCAATAAATTTTCTAAAATAACTTGCTAAGCCCATAAACTGGCGTACTTGTTTTACATTTGATGGAACAGGTGATTTTACTAAAACATCAATTTTAGTTTTACTTGGTTTAACACCTTCATAAGATACTTCTCGCCCTAAATATTCTATTTTTGTTTTCAAAAATTTACACTTATCAATATTAAGTGAAAATCCATTTTTTGTCAATGCTTGCAGTACCATTTCTAATTTGTCAAGTCCTTCTTCTATTGTTTTAGATGGAATCAGAACATCATCTAAATAAACTAAAGCGACTTTATCTTTCAATACACCCAAAGCTTTGTTGATTGCTCTTTGAAACACGGCTGGGGCGTTCGCAAGACCAAACGGCATGCGAAGGTACTCAAAATGTCCATCTGGGGTTACAAATGCTGTTTTTTCTATTGAATCTTCAGCAATTGGTATCTGATGAAACCCTGATGCCATGTCCAATGAAGTAAAAAGTTTATTTCCAGACAGTCTATCAAGCTGATCATCGATTCTTGGAAGAGGATACCGGTCTTTAATGGTAATTTGGTTTAATGCTCTGTAGTCGATGCAAAGTCTATTTTGTCCATTCTTTTTTTTTTTACTAAGACTACAGGACTAGCAAAAGGTGATTCACTTTCACGAACTATTCCATTTGATTTTAAATTTTCAATTATTTCTGAAATAACATTACGCTCAGCTAGAGACATCCGATAAGGACGATAATTAATGACATTATCTTTTGACAATCTTATATTGAAAGAACCTGATTTAACAGTAGTACTTGGGAAACCCTGGACAATAAATTTGGAGTATTTTTCTAAAATAGAGTTAATTCTGCTTTTATGGTCTGATAGTAAAAAAGTTTCTGTTTTATTTACTAAACATGAGTGTGATGAATTTCCCTTCAATGTTGAACCGTATTTATTAACAACTATTTCTAAAGTTGAGTCATGTAAAATATCTCTTCCTATAATCATATCATATTTTAAATATTCTGAATTTATTATATGAAATGTAACATCTACATTTATTTCTTCAAACTCCACCAACAAATTAATTTTTTCAGTGAGCAAGATTGGTATATTACTTATTCCACAAACGGAAAGAAAATGGATTGTTCTCTTTTGATTCAAAGTTGTGGCTATATCTGAACGTATTAGTGAGCAGTCTGATCCTGTATCTAATAAACAATGATATATTTTATTTTTTACCACCACAACTGTTGTATTATTTAATGCATGAGGTTCATGTCAAATATTTATATTTTTTACTTCGGCACGTTTTTTTGCCCAACATGTCTCTTCATCGTGTCCAGTTTTTTGACAAAATTTACATTTTTTTTCAGTTTTAGGTGGTACTTTATTATTAAGTTTATTTCCTGGACAATTAATACGAACATGACCAGTTTTTCCACAGCTGAAACACCTTTTCTCATTCTCGGTTCGCTTACGTTTATTAAAATTGCTGGTGTGATCATTTACATTTTTTCTTTTTTTCAAATGAATTAAAGTTTTTATACTTCATGTTTGTCATCAATGGACTTTCTTTAATTGAAGTTAAGTGATCAATCAAGTTTTGAATGGATGTTGGCATTACAAATGTTAATGAATTTCTTAGACTTGTTTCTGTAATGCAACCAATAACAATTTTTATTATTTTGTCTTCTGGTATTGAAAATGGTAATCTGTTGATTTGAGCAACCTTTTCCATCACAAATTCGGTGTAGTTATTAAATTCTGAACTTTCTGAATTTGAAACTTTTCTTAATTGGCTGATTATATCTGATCCGCTTGAAAAAGCATGTACCATTGAAGCACGTAAATCACTCCAATCATAATGCTGGAATCCATATTTTTCATACCAAATTTTAGCGCGTCCTAATAATGCCGCTCGAACTCTTGGTATAACATCAAAACATTGAAGATTATCTCTCTTTATCCTCATGTCTACGTCCTTACACCATGTGTCTATGTTTACTCTTGAGTGGTCCGGATCAAAACCAGGAAATCCAACTATATCTCCCCGATTTCCTTCATTCATAATTGATTTTAACGCCCTTTGCAAAATATCATTCATGTTTATATTTGTTGAAGCCTCAGAAGAAACATTACTTGTCTGATCATTTATTGAAGAGTCATTATTTTGATTTGCCTGATTCTCGCTCATTTTGTTATTATTTTTTTTTTTAAATGTATTTTATGATTTTATAATTAAAATAAAACTGTTTGAGAATTTCTTACCTTAGAATCAGCTTTCAATAATTTTAATTTTTTCTTTTATCACTTACGTTTTCTGTGACAGTTAGTTAGTGACGGAGATCTTATACTCAAAATAATATTTTTTTTTTCTTTCTGATTAAATTTTTTTCAGTGTATATTTTTAATTATTTCACAATAATTCTATTTACTTTTTCCAAACAAATTATCTTATATATTTATTTATAGTTTTTCTCTTTTTGTTATGTTTGTTTTTTTTTTTTTGTTTTCGTTTGTTTTAAATTTTATTTTATTCTCTTTTCTTTGTTTTTTTAACTCATTTAAGTATTTTTAAAGAAAATAAAATATTTACATATACACATATCATGCATTTATTTTATAATTATAATATACCCCTACAATTTATTAAACCCGACACAATACAATACACTATTAAACTTTTTTTTTTTTTTATTTTTTTTTTTATTTGGTCTTTGTGGAATAAATGAAATGTCGAAACATGAATAAACAAATCGAATTTTATTTAAGTATGTATTGTATGAAACAAATGATATTGCGAACACGACACGCATAAACAAGTCAAATGAACATTTTTTTTTTTTTTTTTTTTTATAAGTTCACAACTTAAAAAACCGTTTGAAAATGTATGTAGGTATGTGTAAATAAAATAAAATTTTAGCACACTTATTGTTTAAAAAAAGGTTGAATTATACAGTTTCTTAATTTTTTATTTAGAAAATAATGAGTTTTAATTATTATATTAACACAATAATATGTTACTTATAACATATGTTAGACACTCCATCAAAAATTCTTTTTTTTTCAGATTTAAAGAACACATTAATATTATATCTGAATACAGTTATATACTATAATATATACACACATGTACAAAGCATTATATGAAAACATGCAACACTTTTTATTTTTTTTCAATTAAATCAAATTTTTAAATTTAAATTTTACACTCTTATTTATTTATATTGGGTAATATCCCACTTCTGATGATAGAAAAATTTCACAAAAATTATAATAAATCTGTATCACATCTACTCGTGATCACTCATTCCCTTAGAATGAATAAGCGACTTGGAATTCTAGCCCAGCAACTCTTTTCTCCTTGCTACAGCTAAATTCGTTCGTACAGACACATTTACATAACATGTTTCAATATCATTAAAACAAAACAACATGTAGCATTTAAGTTGGATATCAAATAAATACACCCTTAGACAGCAGCATGTATTATTCAAATTATGTAGTAGCTGAATACATTTAAAATATAGACTAGAAGAGTTTATATAAAACACTCAGAAATATTATTAGGAAAAATAGATTTCTAACATATATATATATACCATTTGTATATATATATACATTGAATAATCCAAAGTAATAAAATGGGTTTGAATTAATATGAGTTTGAGTAACTGGGAAAAACCTATATATATAAAACCATTTTTACTGTTATACCTAATCATTCATAAATAAACCGTAAATCCTTAATGACAAAACCAATTTATTTTATAATTTTTACTTTTCTTTTAATTTTTGGGTTTAAGGAAACCTTATTTGAAAGTAAAACCGATTTTCAGTTGAATTCAGTCTGTCCAGCAGATTTTTGAAGTCTTTGAGAAAAATTAGTTGTAATTAAAGCATGAAAACATTTTATTAAAAACGGGCCTATTCATAAATTTAAAAGTTTCCTAGAAATTTTAATGAAGAAGGAGAAAGGAGATTGACTTCAAGACCTTAAGATCTATTGTAATGTACATTAACCGATTTTGTCGGGGAATCTGATTGTTAGATAATAGTAACTTTCTTTTGTCACTGCCACGCAGAGAAAACCCTGTTTTGTTTCTCTATCATCTAGCCCAATTTTATTTTAGGGGTATTTTACAAGTTAGTGACCTGCCATGGGAACCTTCTAATATCCATTTTGTTTAAATTAAGTATTTTATATAATTGAAATATATGTTTCTATATATTTGCTGGTATCGTAAATTTTTTAAATGTACTGAGTTGTGGAAGTCGATCCAATAAGATGCATGATCTTGTTCTATACATCTCGTTCAGTCTTTCAGAAGCTTTAGATAGAAGCTTTTTTTTTGTTCTTTATGAGGGAAGTGGAAAGCTTTAATAGCCATATATTAGAACCATACGTAGTTCCTATAGGTGTTGTGTAACTTTAAGACACCAAAACAGCCACCCTTTTTGAACCAAACCTTAGGGACCTGTGATAAAAAAATACAATTTTGTTTCGAGGTTAAGAATGTGAAAGGATGTTTGGAAATTTAGAAAATCTATGTAGAGTTATAGGTTAATGGGGGATGATAGGGATGGGAAAAATTTGGTGGGATATTTTGTAGAAAAATGTTAATTTTACTTCTTAAATTTATTTAAATCGTACACATTTACATTATCAACTTAAGGGGACACATTTGATAGAATATGATTCCAAATCCTGTAAAGAGCGCATAGAAAACGATTCTCCATAAGTTGTGATAGTTCGAATGTCACCTTGCCACCTTGATAGTTCAACTGTGTAGTGATTAGCAGATCTGTTGTTCTCCTTGTTTCCTTTTAGAAAAATTGAGTTGAAAGATTAATTGTTAAATTCTTTAGAACAGGTGATAGTCCCGGGAGCGTATCAAAATCTCGCGTTATACGTTTCATAATCTTCCGTGTCAAAATTTCGTGTTTCAAAAACTCGTGTTGCAAAATCACGAACTTTTTATAACATTAGGTTTTAATAATTGGTTTAGCGGGGGTTTATTGAGATTATATTATTATATTGAGACCAAAGTGAATATATAATTTTTTATTAATTCCCGGAGCTCGGCTCCTAAACAAATAGGTTTTACCTAAAATCATTTAAATTATAATTACTACTTATTTAGAAATGTGTCCTTTAAAGGACACTTGCTTTTACAAATTGGCCTTATTATATCCATATCCATTTTGAATATAAACTTATACATTCACAACATTTTAAATTTTAATTTTTCACATATATACTTGTATATATATAAATATATTTCCGTGGATGCCGATAAGTTAATTAGAAAATTAAGGACGAAAAATAGTCCTTTACTTTCTTTTCAACTTTATTTACCTAATTTAATAGTGTATGTATGTATGTATGGGTGATTGTGAATTTTACTATTTATAAAATGTATGTTGATTTATTCACTTCATTTTTAAATATAAACATATAAATAGTATAAAAATGTGTATTTACATATAATATTTTATATATATATTAATACATACACAAAACACATTATATAGAAAATCTATTTTCATTTTACAAAATAAAATGGAAATTACTAAAATATTATTATAAAAATTTTTTTATACAAACAATATCAGTAGCTATAAAACCAGTAGCTTTAACAAAGAATATTTATAATCGAACAATTTCGCGGTCTCTTGCTGTTTTTATTTTATTTAAAAAAAACTGAAAAACTGAAAAATAAAAATTCGTTTTGTTATGAAATCTGTTCGTAACAGATCTGCCATATTGGTTTTACAATTTTTATTTCAGTCCTTTATACTTAAAACTATTCGGAATAAAAATCTACCTATACTATTATAAGCGTCACACTGACTTAAATAATATAGTTGAAGCTGTTATAAGCCTTTTTAACAAACAACTATAATTAAAGGGGGTTCAATTTTAAAATTAGAAAAGGGCATTTATTTTTTTCAAAATATTGAAATATTCTTTACTAGTTTTAAATTTTTATTAAATATTTTTTTTCTCTCATTATTTTCAGTTTAATTTTTTTTATAACAGTTAACCAGCATAAGAATCAGAGTTCTTTGCATATAGAAATACAGTGTAATGCAAAACAATAGGGGGTAATTTGACTTTACTAAATAGAATTTTTTAAACTTATGTATTATTTGATAAAAAATTGTGTATAAAATTATTTTGAATGAAAACTGGATATGGAAATCTGATTTTTCAAAATAGATTGTACTTAAAAGTTCATATGTCAGATACTTATGTATGGCTGCATAATATATAAATCGAAGGTATACCTTTGATTCTGTATCCAGCTTCAAAATGGGCATTTCTTATCACATCTCTTATCCGTAAAATCGGTCTGAATTCTTATGTTTAATAACTTTATATATGACTCAAATATCCTAGGTAACAAGTATGACCCATATATACCAGAGTTGGGATATGTTTATGATTTTCGACTGAATTTTTTAAAAGTTATAAATTATAGAACCTTTTAAAATACATTTTTTAGCTAATTTGAATTTAAAATTGCCTTAGAACTTAATGATGTTTTCATATGTGCCATAGCCCTGTTTTTATAAGGTATTACAAGTATTTTCTTCTAAATTATAACAATTGACAGAAAAATGTTAGTTTTTCCAATGCTTAATTAATATGTGTTTTAAAATAAAGAAATTTTGTAGAACTAATGCACCTAAAAAATATAATAAAAAGCAACAGACCTCTGGGATATATGGTAGTAACCTGTTAGACTTATTCACTAAGAAAGTTTTTTTACACCAAAATATAAATGGGATTTGTAAAGTTCGGATATAATATCTTGTTTTTTCAAATCTTGTAAATCCCGAAAATCAATATCTTGTTTTTTAAAATCTTAATAATCTAAAAAAAATCTCTTGTTTGTTTATAAATTTAGGTTTTTTTTTTCGAAATTCCTTAATATATGGGTTCACTACGAAATTTACTTCATTGGAAATAATTACTTTCTTGTATCAGGGAAGCCCCCCTAACTTAATTATTAAAGCTAGATTTTGCATCTATTAAGATTTTGATTTTTTGAAATTTTGATTTACAAGATTTTAAAAACTGAGATATCGCTCAACCCCCGATTTGTAATATAAAATATAAATAAATAAATAAAAATAAAATGCAATTCTAAACACGATTTTGCATTACATTGTAATTAAACGATCTCAATTTTTTTTAATACTGTAGGGGCTGTAGGTATATAAAAAAAAAATTTTGGTAAATTTTACTATTTGTTCTCCCGAAAAAATAAACAAATGAAAAAAATTAAAGAATAGAATAAAACAATTAAAAAAACAATAAAATAAACAAAAGAATAAAATTAAATTGTCATTTGCAAACCGTTATCAAAAATTCCCTCCAATTTTATATTTTCTCTAAATATTAAAATATTTTTGCACCATGAATAAAATTTGACTTTTTTTTTTTTTTTTTAATATAAAACCGTTATTAAACCGTATGAAATGAGTTTTAGATTTTGAATATGAATTTATCCAGCTATTTAACAATAGTATTAAAAATAATCGTTAAAAGTTAAAAAAAAAAATCAATGAATAAAATAAAAGAATTTGAATAGATGTGATATATATGTAAAGTGCTGAATAACCTTTGATAACGGAGGTATGTAAATATGTATATGTTAGTATACGTACAAATATAAAACTAATACCAAGTTCTTTAACAAAAAATTGTCTACTGATTCGTAATTTTGAACCGTTCAATATTTAAACTTCGGGTAATAATTGCATTTAAATTTTGAATTAATTAAAATATATTCTTAAATTAATATTATTTAGAGTATGTGATATTGACAACTAATTTCATTTTCCAATTTACGATTCGTTAAAAGAGTGTAAGATACTTTCTATACTTATTTAAGGATTTTTTTTGACCAGCCCCTGGAGCTGAAAAGGAGCTGCAGGGGCTCGAAAATTGAAATTTTGTTATTTTTAACTTGAATACCTGTTAAAATGTTTTTATACAAAATTTAAAGCAACAACATTGTATTTTATCACGTGTATTAATGGTTTTTCTAAATTTTAAAGAGGGTTCTTAAAATTAAAGAAAGTCTACCATAGTTTTAGCCAGTTTTGCTTAGATATCAAAATTCCAGGTAAAATTCCAAATTTTGGTGGAATCCACAATTTAGATCCTAGAACCTGCAAATTTTAGGCGGAGGGAGCTGGGGTTCGATCCAGGGAAATTCGCTATAAGTTTGCTTAGTGAAAATTTGGGAACCTTCCTAATTCGAAGGCTATTAGGACTTAAAAATTAAAAATTTCCTGTTTTTATAAATCAGTAACTTAAAGTCTCCAAAGTGTGTATTTCAAAAATTAAAAATTAATATTGAAGTTCGAGCATTATATTTCTACATCTGTAAACAGGTTTTCTTGGATGCATTAGGATTATATTCTAAGTATGGATTCGATTATTACTCATTGATTTATTTGATTAATTTATAAAATTGATTATTTTTATACCCGTATGACTATATAGTCAAAGGGTATAATAAATTGCCATTACGTTTGTGACACAGAGAAGGATGGGGGGGGGGCTAGATATAGACTAGATATGTGTATGGATCGGATTAGAATCGAAAAAAAATCGATTTAGCTATGTATGTCGTCCGTCCGTCCGTCCGTCCGCACGATAACTCAAAAACTAAAGGAGCTAGTATCTTGAAATTTTCGCAAATTCGTTTTTTTGCAATAGCCGTCATTGCTATTTAAATTCAGTCATTTTGGTCCATGGGTTCGGGTGGCTGCCATACAACTTCTTTTTTTATATGAGTATTCCACTACACTTAATAACTCTGTATGTTTGAAATGTTGCCAAAAGTAATTAATGTTTATAATAATAATGATATAATGTTTATATAACGGTCATACGGGTATCCCTGAGTTGACACAGTCTACTCTACTACACTCTTCCTCGTTTACCCTAAACTCAGTATGAAACCTTATATAATTTTGAAAATATGCTTTTTTAAAAACCTTTAGTTTTTTTCATCATTTGTTTATATATTAAATTAAATAAATCTCATAATTGTGACTGATAGATAGAATATCATACACCCATAGAAGGTTATAAAAATCTCGTTCAATAAAAATATATTTTAAATATTTCTAACTTCAACTAGATTAATTATTAACACTTACATCGGTTTCAATCAGATAAAATTTTAAAACTTTGGAATTAAATTGTGAAAACTTTCTTGCGAATCTCAATTCTTTATAATCCAGCTTTTTATATTTATTTTTAAATTAACTGTTATAAATACAAAATGTGTTATATATGTACAACTTTAATTATTAATTTTTTGGGTTTTTTTTGTAAAATCAAAAAACTAGAACATAATTTAATAATATACAAGATATATTTTTATTATTTACTGGTTCATGCGAAAAATAATTTTATTCAGTTGGTTGAATGTCAATTTACACTCACTGCGCTACGCTACAACATAAAACCGATCGATCCATAAAGAAATGTATTCTTTTGTACTTATGGTAAGACTTTTTCAAGAAGTAAAATCACTCACCATATTAAATGTCTAATTAACATTTTTTTATTATATTGTACATTTAAGTATATGTGTGTAGGAATATTATTGTGTTGAATATAAGTGTTTTAACTTCCGTGAAAGTTCTTATTCTTTAAATATAACTGTTAAACATTAAACGATTTTTTGTTTTTTAAAAAAAAAAAACAATTCTGAAATTTGACAGAAACATAATACAACAAATTACATTATCAATCATATATGATAAGTAATAGAAATCTTATTAGAAAAAATTTTAAAATTAAATTAAATTTTTTAAACCCTTATTATCTTTTCGAAAATGACACGCAACTTATCAGATTTTTATACCCGTATGGCTATATAGTCAAAGGGTATAATAAATTTTCCATTACGTTTGTGACGCAGAAAAGAAGGTTAATATAGACTCAAGTGTATGGATCGGATCAGAATCGCAAAATAAATTGATTTAGCTATGTATGTCCGTCCGTCCGTCCGCACGATAACCCAAAAACTGAAGGAGTTAGGATCTTGAAATTTTCGCAAATTCATTTTTTTGCAATAGCCTTCATCGCTATTTAAATCCAGCTATTTTGGTCCATGGGTTTGGGTAGTTGCCATACAACTTCTTTTTTTATATGATCATTACACTACACCTAATGAAGCTGGGTGTTTGAAATTTTGCCAAAAGTAATTAACCGCTTGATATAATGTATATGTTACGGTCATACGGGTATCCTAGAGTTGACAAAGTCTACTCTGCTACAATCTTCCTCGTTTTTTTTAATTCCATGATAGTTTTAATGTGATTAATTGGAAAATTAATTAAGGTTTTTGAAAGGTTTATGAGATAATTAACACGGCTGTGTTAAACAAAAGGACTTAAATTTAAACGACTATCAATGTTAAAGCTTTATAATGTTTTTTTAATCCAAAGCCTGTCTTTTGTTAACATATTGTTATTGAAGGTAATAGCTAGCTAGGGTAGGTCCTTGATGATTTTTTAATTTCAGTTTTATATTGTTATTTTAATATTGTAGAGTGCATTTTAAAAGGCCTGATTAGGTAAAATTCAATTTATTGATTAGGAAGTAAAAAATAGGATCTGGTAAGGGTCTATTTTTAATAGGCCAGTGCTAGATAGTTTTAATTTTAAAATTCAAACATTAAAGTGCTCAAAACTTTTTACACTACGACATCCCGCCCATTATTCACCTATGTTCGACGACTTAGCTTACAATTTTACTAGCGGTATGCAGTTAGCTAACTGTAAATTTGGTTAACTAACATTAAATTGAAGCCTGCTACAAACAATTTTTTAGAAAAGTCTGGAATTACAATTTTATATTCAGAAAAATACACCTAAGTCTCTTTTTACGCGATAGATACGTTCCGCGAAAATTTACGAATAAAGAAAATGGCGTTTCCAAATATCAAATCGCTTTAAATCGAATTTAATTTAAATTTGTCATATGAGTGGATTTTTTGAAGAACTTGCATTCACAGTATTAAATGTATATATATATATTACTCATCCTTTTATATATATATATATTACTCTTCCTTATAAAATTTCAATAATTCATATGATTTTCACACAGAAAAACGACAACAATAACAACAACAAATCAAATCATAAATCATGATCTCCAAGGACATTTTGTTGCAGTCATATAGTGTTTTTTAAATATTTAATAATCTTTTGCACTCAAATGTTCTTTGAATATATATCTTAACAGTTGTATTGAGAAATAATTGTATATACATGTAAATGTATATGTTTACATTTTCGAACTATACTTATAATAAAAAATAGAAATAATAAAATAAATTTAGTATGAAAGTTTTAAAGTACTTAATATATTTTTACATTAGCTCCTGAATTTTATTACTAACTAGACAAGTTCAGTTAACTTAGTTTTTAAGCTACTGGAGTAACATTAAGAAGATGCATATATTTATCCAAAGTTTCTAATATTGGTGAAAGTTTCAAATACTTCTTGCGCTGCTGAAACTGTTTCGTATAATGTAGATTTGAATTTTAAATCTAGTGAAAAAGGACCTGATTATATTGTTTAAGATACTTTACGCGATTTTTATTGTTTTCATAATTTATTTATAATATTAAGTTTTCTTAACCTCACTACAATAAGAACAAACATCATTCTTAGTGATGAATTGCAGCAGATAAGATTTGCATTGTTAATTTTTCAAAAAAGTATCATAAAAGAGACTTCCTCATCTTCCCACATACGATACTACTAGAGCAGTAAAATATTAAATTCACCCAAAGAAAATATAAAGTTTTATACATTTATTTCCTGTTTGTCACATACAAGATACAATTTTAATCAAAGATACATTTTAATATAAGATTTTTTAACAGTATGCAACCAAATGCTATATGCATTTAATATAGTTCAAAATACAATATCTTTTCTAAAACTAATGGTTTTTTTTTTTTTTTTTTGGTGTTCCATAGCAATCTAGAAACATATTATATATTAAAATCTTTGATTTTGTATCTATTGTACCATTAAATTTTTTCTATAATTTATAAGATAATATATAATACTTATGGGATGTCTTCTAACTTTTTTTATTTAAAATGTGAAGAAAACAAAACTGTTAAACAGAAGATTTTGTCTTCTGAGAAATACAACTTTTATTTTAAATATATTATACTTTTTTCACATAAATTTGGTCCTTTTTCAAATGAAATTTGTTTATTTTCAGTCTTGAATTTTCAAATTTAATTGGTTTGTTTTTAATCAGCCCCGTTTTTCTGAGATCCAGTAGTCGGATTAATATATTAGAAAAACGGACTCACCAATCTTATAGTACCTTAACTTATTCTAAGCCTATCGTAGCACAATAACCTAAATGTAGGTAAGAAATATTTAATTGGTTCGACTCTTAAGCGCTAACATGAAAATTACCTACAAAAATTTAGATGCTATTTTTTGGAACTTATCCTAGTTCTTTTTTTTGTTTCTACTACATATTTGAGGAGTAGGTTTTTCAAATTATTTCATTTCGACTTGTAGGTCCCAAGACACAAATTATTTAAAAAAAAGACCAAATTCATTTTAAAAATTTGTGATCAATTTCATTTGAAGTTAGATCAAATTAATTGAAAAATAGACAAATTCCTTATGAAAAAGGTCCAAAATCATGTGAAAGGAGGTTATACCAAAATATAGAAACATTATATTTATTATTTTCAATATGACATCATTTTTATTTCTAGTATAACACTCATATAAAACTTTTACTTTTCTTTTTAATATTTCTTTAATTTTCCAGATTTTCATTCCTAACGGAACTTATGAAACATTCCTTTTGGTTCTCTTAAAGTGTATTAAAATGCTTTTTGATTTGAAAAAGAATGAAATTTGCACAATGGAAATTTAAGATAAAAATTTAAATAAAACAATAGTACAAATTTTCCATTGAAAATTATATAAATATAAATTTGTCCACTTTTAAAAAAAATATGGAATTTTTTCTTTTATAAGAATAAGAAAATAGTGGAATTTTCTTTTAGAACTGGTTAAGTATTTCATATTTTATATAAACTTGAATATATGTATGTATGTACTTGTATTTTGTAATATGAAAATTTAATCTAAGACAATTGTGCAATATAAATTCAGAAATTTAAAAGATACTTAGAAAAATATAGTAAGGGTTTATGTGAAATGACAAATAAAATTGAATTAGCTTGTAACTAGTTGATAATGTAAAAATGTTTTATGTAAAATTTAGTATATATGTATGTAAGTATATGTTCTAAAAAATTCTAAAAATAAAATAAAATTTCTAAAATTTTATATAGTAAGTGCCAGAAACCATTTGACAAATTGGTACAAAATTGATTGAACTATTTGAAGTCTAGCAGAGAGAACAGTTAGTAGGGGTTTTGCAACTCAGATACACATGATAAAACTCAGCTGGTAAAATCTATTTAGCACTTATAAGTATAATAGGATTCCGGGACATAGAATAATAAAAATGGTAATAATAAGGTGTCCAAATCTAAATTCCTCATTGGCGGAGTACAGGTCATACTTTCAGAAAATTTAGCCCACCGTAAAAGAATCGATAATCTGCGGAAGCTATGACGCCGATGTATAGTCAATAAGAGTGCTTACGAGAGATTCTCATATTGCAAAACATGCCACCAAACTATTTATCCAATTAAAGCCATTATGTAGTAACTGATACGAACAGAATGAGAAAAAAAAAATTTTAAATTTTACTTGCAAATGTTCAACGCTAGATAAGGTGAGAAGAATGACAAACGGTGAATGAATTGAACGACCCAAGCAATCTAACAACTGATAAGCCTATATTTTTCTTCTTCTGTGGTGCAAAAGTCCATTACACCACAGTCATGGCCTTCATAAGAAATATAAGCCTTGTGGTGACGTAGAAAATTAGTACTAACACGCTATTTGACGCCATGGTTATGAGGACCGACGCAGATATTTAAGCCGACCAACACATATAAAAAAAAGTTCCAATGCAATATTTCTTTCAAAGAATTTCAAACTTAACCCTAGGGAACCTTAAGTTGCCCAATTGTAGAATGTGGAAATTGCTAGGTGTTTTCAAAATGCTTATTTAAACTTGGTTTAAACTTGGTTTATTAAAACATGGTTTCATCCAATGTGTTCCTCTCTGAAAGAAAATGTCCATTTTACATTTTGCAATCTTTTAAAAGTTTCTAAGATATCATCCAACGCTCCATTAATTTCCCTATTTTTCTTCTAATTAATGTCCATCTTGGCTTTACCCTTAGAAGATTTCTATTCAGGAAAGGAATACCCAAATCATCTTGCTATTGTTGAATCGATATTCTAAATATATTTAGAATACAAGATAAATTTCTTATAATATTTATGCAACAATATTATTTTTTACATTCATATGTTCCTTACAACTGTTAACTTAACAATGTAAAGTATTTTGAATGTAATTTAACATCGATGTTAATACAAAGAACAACAACATTTTAAAAATTCAATAACTGACCAGGCTAAATATTTTACTGTACATTCTTGTAGAAATATTTTAAACGGATGTTTAGATATCTATTAAAATGTATTCTTATTGTATATTTTTTTTTATTAAAAGACAAATTTTACAAATTTAAATATTTTTTTACCAAATATTTCTTTTGAGAAAATTTTATTTTATATTTTTTTAGAGTAAAATTCAATTTCCCTTTAGATTTAAAAAAAATAGAAAACATTCAATTCTGCAAACAAAGTAGTAAATAGTACTCGTAAATAAATATATATATATACAAAATATTTATTTTTATGAATAAAATACAATTTAAACACAAATATGTGCAAATAATAACATAATTTAAAATAAATGTACTGGGTGTCTCTTCTCCAGCTGCACAACTTGCATTAAGTAATGCAAATTTTTTATATTAGTGAATTTTTTTATAGAGCTAGTGTTACTCGGACTCAAGATTTAAATGCTCAGAGCGTAACATTTTTCCAAAAGTCTTCATTTGAAGTCCCTGTGTATACTTAGTTCATCCAGCACCGTTCTTTTCTATGTTAGTCTGGATCTCCCAGTTAATCTGTATCCGCCTAGAGGATTCCATATTGGCGCCACTCTTGTTATACATTACCCATTTTGCCCTTAGTGTACCGATAATCCACATTAATTTCCTTCTGGTGATTTGCCTCATAATTAGTTCTTCGTTTGTTAGTGCTCGCAAGTTTAAATTTCTTATTCTGTTTGGCCAGAATATTCGGCATTATTTCTGAGATGTTAATTTATCAATACTTGTAATTTATTTTTAATGGAACTATAGTTAGCAACAATGATTTGCAGCCATTTGGGGTGAAGTCTACCAACGGATGTTTTAGCTTTAGAGATTTTGTGTTGTACGTGTTCGTCAGTGCTACCTATAGGCGAAATGATACTCCGTAGATAACTGAAAGTACAGAAACTACTAGTTGTACATTATGTCTAATATAATTGGGTCATCAAATTCAAGGTTCAAGATTCAAGGTATACATACATAACTTTAGTTTTAGTTATGTTAATCACTAGGCCAATTTGACGGGATGTTAGCTGTAGGTGGTTTAATTTACATTGTGTATCTGCTTAGAGAGGAGATATATGTCACTGACTCCCGTAACTTTGAAAATTTGTAGTTTTAGAATGAAATATCTAGCTCAGCTCAGAACTGTTTTCAGAGCTTTTGTATAAAATTATAAATTATATTTAAACTTTTATACTTCACCTTATTTTAATATTTTAACATTGGCTCCGTATACTAAAAAATTGCTCTGCTTATGAAGGTAATTACAAAGGTATGCTGCAGTGCTCCTGTCACTAGTGTAGCAGTGCTCCAGACACTAATATAGAAATCTTCTACTCTGTATATACTATAAATTACACAGATTGTATAAATTTGTGCATTTCTTGCTTATACTCTTTTCCAGTTAACAAATTTTAAACCAAAGGTAACTTTTTAAATAATTTTCAATAAAAATGACTAGAGGTAGGATAAAAAAAATTCTAGAAAAGGGATTAAAATTAATTTCTATTTTATTTCTATATTTATTTTTTTGAGGTTTTTTTTTTTATGAATGTAAAATCGTTTTGGATTTCACATCTTTTTATTCTTTTACTTATTCAATTTTGATTCCAAGTTGCATTCTATTACTATTTGTGACGTAAACAAAAATAAGAATAAGAAAAACAAAAAAAAACTATTATATGTACGTTTGCATTTATGTCCAAAAAAGTTTTTGAAATTTTTAATGCAAAATAAGTATTAGATTTTAAATATTATTTTAGTATGGTTCAAATTTTTAGTTTATTTTTCTTTAACTTATCAGACTTGAAAAAGTTTCTATCAAGCTGGAACGGCCTTGGAGAAATAAAAATTTTAATGAATTTAAGTTTTTAATTCAAATTACACTTTAAATTCACACCTGTAATATAAGTTCTAAATTTATTATAAATTTAAGTTTTGCCGATTATAATTGGAACCACACCTTCAAGTATCAGTACAATTATCAGTACCTTGATTCTACACAAATAATTGTAATTCTAATGATAATATAGTATTTTTTGGTATTTAATTATTTAATAAAGTAACTTCGATATCAAAAATAATTACAAAAGTATTTAAATTTCAAAAATAATTACAAAAGTAATTAAATTTAAAAAATAATTATAAAAGTAATTGAAATTGAAATTTAATTACTTTCTAAGAACTTTATTTTTAATACTTAATTTTTTTTACTGATAATTAAATTTTTAGAGAAACATAGAAACATTTTTTAATGGTAATAAGGAAGTAGTTATTACAAAGTAATTGTATTTAATTTTGTATTTAGTACAATTTTAATCATTACTTTACTGATTGAAACTACTCTTTTGGCTCACATAAAACCAAATTCTGACAAAATAGATATTTCTAATGATATTCGGATTTAAACACCTACTTACCTCTTGCTTTTCTGGTACAAGCTTCAAAATAGTGTAATATCCTCTAAACACTTTCGATTTTGAACATTTATAATAATCTTATCTACTTGCACATTATTTTATTTTATGAAATATAGTAAAACACATAATTTAAAAAAGAGCAGACTTCGGAATCTTTATCTGCACATGTGCTTTAAAGTTATGTTGACTAAAATTTTCACATGCCTCTAGAGTTTAAAAACACATACAAGCTCCGGTTTAATTTTTCACAAATTTTTAGACGGAATTTATATGTTCTCCTCTTGTATGTCATTGCAATGTATGCAATTCGTATAACAGTTAATGCTGCGGTTATATTCAAAATTAAAACACCGTTAAGGCTGAACTAATTCTTAAAAAGTGTGATATTTAAACCATTCAGAAAAAAAAATTTGGACCACTCTAAATAAATTACACTGATATATATACGTTGCAACCAATTGAACAAAGTTTTTTTTTTGAAAAATATAAAAGAAAAATAATAAGAAAAAGAAAATGCGGATATATGTAAATCTTTTAAGCTTAAGTTGCCCTTCGATGGATATTTCACTCTGGGGTTGGTTTATTATATTTGTGCTGTATTTTTTTTTTCTTCTTTTTTTTTTTTTTGTGATTATTGTCTTTTGTGCACATCTTAAGATATATTTGTATATGTATGTGTATATATGTGTTTAAATAATATTTATAAGTTTAATGTAAAACGAAAAGATTTTATGACATTATAGAAGAAAAACTTAGAAAAATCCTTCGATATTAAATCCTTTACTTCATTATTTTTTTTATTTGTTTTTATTCTTTTAATAAAACAGCATTGCTATGATGGGATTTTCCTCCATTTTTTTTTTTTCTGTTTTTTTTTTTGCATGATCTTTTTATTTAAAATATTTTTCATATAGAATTTTCATTGCTATTTCAATATTTAAGACTTCTGTCCATAATAATATGGTAAAATTGTGCTGATGTTAAAGGGGATCTTTTATTTTAAATGGATATTTGTTTTTTTAAGAAAAAAAAAATATTGAATTGCAATATGATTAGTCTTTTATTCTCTAAAGTAGTTTTTCTTCCTAGATTTGTCTATTTTTTTTTTGTAGCCCCAAAAAAATCTCTTGTAATTCCATATAGTTTTTGACTGATTTAAAATGCAATTTGATTGTAAAATATTTGCTGAACTAAGAATAGTCTATGATAAGTACTTATCAAAGCTGGAAAAAAAACAATATATATATATATATATATATATATATATATTATACATACAATATTATAAAAACAATATACTGGGTCATGAAAAAAAAAGTTGTTAAAAATGAGATAAAAAATATCGAAATTATTTGAAAAATTTTTGATGAATTATGCATTTAAAATGTGGAAGCGTTAACATGCATTATCTAGATTGTATCTTTTTTTTTAAAAATAGAAGATTTTTAAATTTATCTTTTAGATTAAAGTAGAATAATTTAAAAAATTTTTGTACTAAATTGAATTGAAAATGATTTAATAAGTTTTAAATTGCTTAAAAAAATTTTGTAAATAAGTTGATATTAACACAATTTTTTTAAATTTTATTTTCAGGATCGGGATTAAAATGAATTGATTGAAAATTAAAACGATCAATCAAAAGCATTGCATTAGGTAAGTAACTATTAACTCTTGATTACTAATCCATTTCAGGAGTCTTAATTTAGTCTTAATAAATTATTCTTCGAATGCTAATTATGAGTAAAAATTACTCACTACCTTTCAGAAACCTAACAACTGTATAAAAATATTAACGCGCAGACTCTTTTTTATTAAAGTAAACTATTTTTTTTTTTTTTATATATTCCTTTTCCACTCCTTTAAGGAGTATAGGGCATTCATCAAGTTTATTTTAAACTAGGCTTCACTTTCTTTAATCATAATATTCACTAAGCCGTTGATTACTCGACTGTAGCTATTGTATAAGGTTATGAAATATGAATGCACAAATGTTAACTTTGTGCGCCATCTATAATCTTACATGTAAGTAAACTATTAGAGAAACACAATTCACTGCGATATATAAGAGATATTAGCTTTCAAAGTTAACAATCTAGGGTTAATAAGAGTTTTTCAGTTCGTCGAGCTAAAGGTTTCTAGGCATATACTTAAAATATGAATATTTCTGGTATAATAAAGAAAATTCGACATGAGAACAATATTCAATTAATGAATCCATAAAAACCTGGATCTGGATGTTTTTAAAACATTTGAAATTATCTAAAAGATTTTTGCAAAATAATTTCAGTAAGCGAGAATAGTGCATCAGATTGCTTAAATAACACAGTAAAAATTGTTTCAATGAAGGTAAAATATTTTGGGATTGTCATGTAAAATGAATTAGATAGCCCAAAATTGAATTAGAGAGAATTTTTTAATAGATTTTTAAATATTTTATAGTTTAATATTATTAAATCTGATTTGAAACTTCGAAAAAAGCCAGGCATTTGGAAATTTAAACTGTTCTACGACAAAATTTAAAATAATTAAAAACTATTTGGACCTATATTGTAACTGATTTGTTTGAAGAGAATCTACTGCAGAATTCAATATAATCAAGAACTTTTTGGAGCTATAGTTAAATGATTTGTTCGGTCATAGAATTCGGAATAAGACTGAAAATTTACAGATGTTAAATCCAAAAAAGTTATATTCTAAGCAAAAGACTGTAATGGTTTTTAATATTAATACACAACTTTATTTTAAAAAAAAAAATTAACTTAGTTTTCTGGAAACTTAGTTAATTAGAAACTTAAGTTATTAATTAAAAAAAGTTTGTGTGAGAAATTTTGGTGAGTGAGAAATAGTGAGAATAGCTTCTAGAGTGATAGTATAGTTTAAAAAATTAAAAATCTTTTTTTTTTGCTTTATATTATCAAAATTTCAAAAATTATCAATAAATTTCAAACTTTTAGATTTTGGTATTCGTGGAAGTTCAGAAATCTGCATATTAATAATTATTTAAGATAGATCGCGAAATGTAATTTTCCAATTGATAAAATGACTTTTTCTATTTTTGATTCTATAAGTACTACTCTAATAAATTTATTATAATAAACTGATTTCATTATTTATTCTGAATTGTAAAAATTTAACCTAAAAATTTTTAATTGAGAATTTTTGGATTCAAAAAAAAATAACTGTTAGAAAATTTAATTAAATTTTTGGTAATGACACATTCATAAATTTCCAATTAATTAAAATCTCTCATTATGACTAATAAGTTTTTTGTTATTTTTCATTGATAATGATTGCTTATCAATGATCAATGAAGTTTTATAAAATATTGCGTAGTATTCATAGAAACTTTCTATATATTTACGTTTAAAAAAAAAACCCTATTAAGTTAAACTATCAATTTTTAAATATTATCAGTACTTTCCTTAAAAAAATATCATCCTATAATTTAAAATAACAGTACATATATATCAGTATATACATATATGCATATGTTCCATAACAATTTAATTAAATCTAAGTCAATTTAATTTTTTTTTTTGCAATTATATTAAAAATACAACAAACATGGGACACGGGTTAATTTTACAAATTTCCGAACTTCTTGCAAACTGTAATTAATAATAAATAATACTGTTATCTGAACGAATGAATAAACAAAATATTATGCTGATCATTTTTTACTTGTAAAATTATTTTTGTGTGTCGTTATACTGATAAGGTTTTAACAGGGTGTTCAAGAAAAAGATTTTTTTTATATTAATAATAAAATTCATTAATAGGTCATAATTACTTAGAATTTTAATAGTTTTATTTTTCGAGACTTGAAATAGTTCGATAACATTTTGTTGGATTCGTTGATACGTTTCAACGCACACTTACTGTTAACATATTCGAATCTTCCGGCTTAAGTTATTAAAGACTCTAGTTAATAAAATTTCGAACTTAACTGTAATAGCTAAAAAAATATAACGGTTTTAGCGATTACCTTAGATGTTATTTACTCCTAAGAATACAGTTGACAGTAAATACAGACTTAGAGTTTGTAAGGTCGTTTCGGCAGTTTGATTTATTTGAGACAAACGTTAGCCACAATGTTATTAAAATGTATTTAAAAAGTACATATATAAGTACACATTTGAATAATCCAGTGCTACGCCAATAATTTCTACATTTATATGTAAATATTACAAAAATAAAGTAGACAATTTTTGTGCAATAATTTAAATGTCAGACAAATTTTAAAATTTTTGGCGAATTTTGTAAATAAATTTGAATACAGAAAAAATTAAGCCCTATAATTTTAAAAACAATCATTAAAAGTAATTGATTTAAATATATCTGTTTTAAAAAAAATTAAATTATAAATTAAATTAGATTGCTTGTAGCAGCTTTTTTTGTTATCGATTACTTTTAAAATTGTTTTTTTTTAATTATACATACATACATATATTATAAAGCTCATAATATTCAATAAAGTTTCATATTTTTGAACCTACACATTTTATTTTGTACTAATCTTAAGTACTTTAGTACAATTTTTTAATTATCATCGGGTTTAGTGTGAAAGTGTCTTTTAAACAAATTATTACTAGAAAATATTTAAATTAAAATTTGTTTTTATTTAATTATTTATTAATATTAAAAAATTTTTGAAATATAAAAATAAATTTTTCTAGAAAATTAAATAAACAATAAAATAATTTTTAAAATAAAGTGTAATTTTTAAATTAATTAATTTACTATGAAAATGCGCCATATTTTTAAATGAACTTTTTCAAGGAATTAATAACTAGAACTAATTTAACTAATCACTAAATTTTCTGTGAATTAATTAAATAAATTAAAATTATTATGAATTTTCAAAAAAAAATCTTTTTTTAATTTGTAAATACAAATCAGTTTATATATATAATTTTTCAAAATTATTGTTAAAACGAGATTCAATTTATTAAAATTTAATTAAATTATTGTTAAATTATTATTTAATTAAAATTGATACCTATGCCAAATAAGCCTCAGGTAACATATAATATTTTATACATAGATATTTACTATTTAGTCCATTTAGAATCTATTGCATCTATGGCAGTTTTTTGGAATTTCATTTCGAATTTTAAAAAAACATTTAGACATAGTTGTAGATATTTGTAAATATTTTTAATTTAAGTATGAAAAACTTTAATATTTATTATTTAGTACTGCCTCAAAATTTACCAAGCTCAAATTATGTACTTTGAAGTTATGAAGTCATTTAAGACAAATTTTTGTTTATTATAAATTTATTGAATTTCGAAATAGTTCTGAATCGGTGTTAAATATCAAACAGTTGCTATCGCGATTTATAATTTAAACAATTCAGTTTTTTGTGTAAATTATACTAATTCAATTTATATTACTAAATAAATATTTATAATTTTCATATAGTTTGTAGTTAAATTTCAGATAAGCCTAAAGAGAAATAACATGTCACTTCTTAAATAATTTTTTTTTTTTAAGTGCTAACTGTTAGTCCAATAAGACTGTCTATTCCTGGGGGACATTATTATTAAACTAGCTGTTGGCCCGTCACAGAATGACGGAATGTCAATTGAAAGAAAAACTTTTTCTAATAAGAATTATTTTTAATTTCATTATATACATGTACAAATATTGTATATCAATACTATTTTCTTAAATAAAGTCGAAACTGTTACATTTTGTAATACGTAGATTATATTTCGATTCTAGTAATTGATACACAAAAAAAAATGACTTATATAACTTCTTGTTGTTTCTTAAAGATTTGAAGATGAATAATAAGTTATGTAGTCTACCTTTTGTATGATTTAAATTTGATAAAATTTCGGGGTCGTTAGTTCAAGTCCCTTCTTGGTGAATTTTTTTTTTTAATTTCAATTATTTTTTTTTTTATTCAATTACGTACTTGTTTAAATTTTAAATTTTTAAATTTAAATTTGACAAAATTGTTTGTTAAAAGATTTGAAATTTTTTTATAGGTTAATTTTGTTTCAATAATGATCTATTTCTCCATCTATTAACTTTATGTAGACATATTTTTAAAATGTTACTAAGCTCTGTATATTGTTTCATAACCTTTGTTTAGATTCAAATCGAAAAACTTGTATGTGGCCAACATTCTACAATGACCTACTCAACATGTTTAATTATGTACTTATTTTTATGGACATAAAATTGAATTATGAATTGAGTTTTGCATTATCAAATGCAAATTAATTTTTTGATTTTTTTTATTATACCTACCTAATTAAGTAAAAAAAATATATTTGCTTTGATTACTAAGGTGCAGTTCATTTGGCTTTATTTCAGGCATGAGATGAGGGAAGCTTTGAAATTGCTTTGAAACATTGCTTGCTTTATTTACTTTTCAAAGCAAAAAGCAAGCAACGCAACAAAGCGTACATTTGGCCTTCGTCATTATTTCAGTTTTTAACTGAAACTAATGAAGATGAACTACAAAAATGTTCATGTGAAGCATAGTCTTAGTTTTTAATACCAAAATGATTTACTATTTATTTAAAATTCCCAGAAAATCTTCTGTGATTTTTAAAACTGAAATCAATTTTTTCATAAACTAAAAAAAATTTTTTTTTGTTTATTTTTTTTTATTAAAAATTAAAAAAATATTTTTAGGCCTGCTTATGATAATTTATGATATTTTATTTTCTAAAATAAAACACATTCAACAAAACATTAATATTTTATTTTTTAATAATTGAACACATCCAACAAAACACATTTAATTGAATGCGTTTGTTACACCTCATTCTAGACAAATATATTAATAATAATAATAATAATAATAATAATTGTTAGATAATATATTAGTTAAATAACTTTTAGTATATTAGTTTATTTATCATAATGCTGAACCAAAGAAACTTCTTGTGTTATTGATGCTTGAAACAACTAAAGATGATCTTATTCAATATTTTGTGACCGACTCTTCACACTGAAGTCTTTT
The DNA here is from genome assembly GCA_963082915.1 of Dolichopus griseipennis. NCBI lineage: Eukaryota > Metazoa > Arthropoda > Insecta > Diptera > Dolichopodidae > Dolichopus > Dolichopus griseipennis. The sequence continues at coordinate 56,598,667 of OY720441.1, forward strand.
TATATTTAACTTTTTTTAATGATGTAATAAAGTAAAAATGATTTTAAACAATAAATTTGAAATTTGAAATGGAAGTATTCTTCAAATTTTTCTAAAATTAAATTTGTATAAATGTTAATACTACGATATATGCAATAAATTTAAAAAAATTGTACAATTATGAAAATGTTTCGCCAAAAAATATGCAATCTGTATTTAATAAATGTTTTTATCGTAATTTTGTTTTTAAAATCGTAAAATCTTATTGTATCATCGTTTAGGAAGTGTTAGCCTAAAAGTATGCTAAAATAATTATTTTTTAATAATTGAACACATCCAACAAAACACATTTAATTGAATGCGTTTGTTACACCTCATCTTTGACAAATATATTAATAAAATAATAATAATAATAATAATAATAATAAAATAATAATAATAATAAAATAATTCTTATTATTAGAATTTTCTTTAATGAATTTTACATGTAACTTAATCATGAGATAGAAGTAGGACTTATTACAAGTAGATACAATTCTATTTTTGATATATTATATTTTTATGTAGATTATAAGGTATATTTCTATATCTGTGAGTTATATCATTAAATTAATATTTAGTTATATTGTTATATTAATGTATTTTTTATTAAGATATATAATTATTGATTAAGCCATTAATTTTATTACGAATTACGAATTGAAGCTGAATCAAGCCGTAAACCACATAAAAGCTTTTAACTTTCACTGGGATTCGAACCCAGGCCTTTCGCATGAAAGTCACCACTAAGCCACCCAACCGTTGAAAAAATGTTAAATTTATTCATTTATGGAAAATAACTTCGTAACGACTAATTTTCCAATTTCGTAGATAAAAGTTTTAATTTCCTGAATAAAAATTGAAATTTTAAAATATTTATTTCTGATTAAGATTATGTTTCAAGGTTTTTTTTTTTGTCTTATTTGTCTTACAAAGTTTATAAGGGGTGTTCAAAATTGAGGTATCATTTTGATTTTGCCGCCATTTTTGTTCTACCTGAAATTTTTATACGAGGTTTCTTTAGGTATATTCTAAATACATTCCGGTTAGGTAACATGGATTGTTACACACGAAGGAAGTAATTATGAATTTCGAACAAAATTTGGTAGAGAAAATGCTCCAATTCACCATCATAATTTATACTTTACCTTTTAAATGTATAATAAAATTTTTAAATTTTTGCAATTTTACAATTTTAAATTATATTAAAATTATTATGAATAATTTAATTTACTGTATTCCTAATTTTGTAACCAACAAGTCAGTAACAAAGTCTATCTTAGAGAGTCATAAATAAAGCATGAATAATTTAGCATAATATTATAATTACCCGCTAAATAAAATATTTGAACAGTGCTTTTCTTACAAACTTTACAAAACACTCCTAACATTTTTTCATACATAATATCTTTGTAACCAAGCATTTAATTTAGTATTTTTTTTCACACTTTTGGGCACTTTGTACTGTGTGTTTTAAGGACTTTTGCATAGTGTATTTTGGGGACTTATTGTATATGAAAAACGTGCTAAGAGTTGAGGCCTTTTTTTATTTTCGTTTTGAAGACTTTTTTTTTGTACAGCCGGCTGAAAAAATATAAAATTTTTTATGCTATTTAATATGGGATATTTTTGCAATTTTACAATTTTAAATTATATTAAAATTATTATTAAATACTAAAACTCTTATTCCAAAAAAAGTATTATAAAAATATTATTCATTAAAATCATTAAATATATTTTTTATCTAATGTATTTCATTTCAACTTTATCTGAAAATAATATTAAAAAAATAAATACATTAAAATTAAATAATAGATTTTAAAATAAAAATATTTATAAAATATATATTATATATTTAAATAATATATGAAATGACAATAATATAAATATTAAATTTTATTTTTGCTTAAAAATAAATTGTGATTAAAAAAAAAAACGTTTATACCGTTGAGAAATAAATATCAAAAATTTATTTAAAAATAATAAAATATCTATCAGTTATGACTATACATATTTAGTTTGTTATTTTTGTATTATCTATATCTAATAGATATTAAAAATAACTATACCTCATAAAATTTATTTATTATGAATTTTCCTTAGTGATTCACACATTTTGAAATGAATTTTAAATTTATAGGAAAATATAAAATAATAATTTAGAACAATAGTTTTGAAAACAAAATTAACCAATTTAAATAATATTAATAATAAGAATTTAACTATAAACCAAATATATATAATTAAAATGTTCTATTTAAAAATTTATTCAGTTATATTACTTACCTAAAAATATATAAAATTAATAGTTATTTAAAATAAAACCATATTTTCACAGTATTAAGTAAAAACAATCGGTTTTTAGTAGATATGAAATTTGAGATAAATTTGAAAGGTTCTATTTAAAAAAATTATTATAAAAATTTTTAATACAATTTCAATAAAAATCGACATTTATATCTGAATATAATATAATATGTATATATATATATATAAATATAAATTTCATAACTTATTATATAGGTTAGTAATATTTTATATATGTATATGGAAAATATAACATATTCATATCTAGATTGAATATCAAATACACACTTTAACCATTATGGTTTATACTATTGGGTAGTAAAAAAACACGAATTTAGCTTTTATAGAAATTAAATATACTTATAATAGGATTTTTATAATTTCAAATACATACCGCATTTTTATATTATTAATAAATAGGTCACGCAATTTACAGATTCCGCAGACATAAATATATAGGTTACGCAGATAAAATTAAAGAATACACTAGCTATTACACTAGCTATGTAACCCGTGCGCGTCTCAATGAATTTTTTAAATGAAGCTGGTATTATTGAAAAAAATTATGCATTATGTAGATAATTCCACATGGTAAATTTTGGCGCAATAGATTAATGGAACTCAATAAAAAATTTTTTAAGATTATCTTTTGGGGAAATTTTGCTATACTTCCCAAAATTGAACATAAGTTCCAAAACGTTTTTTGACCAATCATTGTGCTGATATGGATTAACATAGTCCAAGTCTATTAATAGAGTTAAAAAAACAACTCTTATAGAACATTTGAAGTGAAGTGGTCAAACCATTTTTATTTTAGAACAAAAAAGTTTAAATACTAGTTCCACAGTCGCAAGTTGACTTTGGAGTAAAACGAAGAAGAGTGTAGTAGAGTAGATTGGGTCAACTCTGGGATACCCGTATGACCGTAATATAAACATTATATCATCCGGTTAATTAGTTTTGGCAAAATTTCAAACATACAGCTTTATTAGGTGTAGTGTAATGCTCATATAAAAGAAAGAGTTATATGGCAGCTACTCGAACCCACTGCAGTAGACCAACTAAATTTTGTAAAAACTTTGGCCATTACACTAAACTATGTTTGGCAAAATTTCAGACACCCAGCTTCAATAGGTATAGAGTAATGCTCATATAAAAGAAGAAGTTGTATTGCAGGTACTAGAACCCAACCAAAACGGCTAGACTTTAAGCCAATTTTTGAAAATTTTAAAATCCTAGTTCCTTTAATTTTTGAGTTATCGTGGGGACGGACGGACATACATAACAAAATCGATTTATTTTTCGATTTTGATCCGATCTATACCCTTGTGTCTATATCTACCGCTCCTCCCTCATTCTCTACGTCACAAATGTAATGGCAAATTTGGACTTATACGGGTATAATAATTATCTTAAAAACTCTGTAGCAAAAAACCTTTATATACAAATTTCATTATAATCGGCTGAACAATTTGGCAGTCTATAAACTACAAATCAACAAACAAATATTCGCTTTTATATATTTAGATAGAAGAAGATAGATTATCAGTAGAATACCATTAATTAATACCATGAATTAATTTAATTATAAAATATTTATGAAGAGGGAGCCAAAATAAATGCAATGAAACGAGTCTTAAAAGTTTGTCATTACCTCAAGATATCCATTTAACCATAATATACACTTGTTCCGTTTATTTGAATTATAATTGTAAGCTTTACGTGACATATAGTTCGGTTTACGTTAATTCCAGTTCGTTAACTCCAATATGGTAATCGTTTCGTTTTATTTAATTTGAGCCCTGCTTTATTTATTTATAAACGAGAATATACCAATCTATATTTATTAACTTTTTAAACAGTGGGTTTGTTTAATTTAGTACGAATTTTTAGGTCCTACTGTAAATAAATAGAACAAGGTATTAAACATTTTGAAAACTCACCCCAACCATCTAATTGAATTTATAGATAAATTCAAAAAAAATTAACCCCAATTCAATGATTTTAAAAATTCAGAAAATCAACTTCAATCTTAATTTCAATTTTATTTACTCAAACAATATTTTTAATTTTCAAATATTCTTCCATTTTGAACAATGAACGTGTTATTTATTTATTTGTTATTTATAACTCAACGCACTTCTTAAACAACAGATCACTTAGAATTTAGGAACTTGACATAAAATTACAATACGATAGACTACTTTTTAAAAATATCTACCCTTCAAATACAAAAAAAAAAAAAAAAACAAAAAATATACCGCTAAATTTCTAACTACATTAATGCAAATAGAAAACAGTATACAATAATTCACACAAACATATACATAAATACATTCATACTCATGTATATACTCATTCATACTCACGTGCAGAATAATAACGTAGGAAGAAAAAATACAATAAAATATATATGGAAAAACAAATATTTCAAGTACTTTACAATTTACATAAATATATATATATATAAATAAACTTACATACTTTAAATAGATTTATATACACCTACAAAAAAAAAATTATGTAATAGATACAAAATGCAAACAAAATAAAAAAAAAACAACAACAACAAAAAAAAACAAAAAAAAGATTCATGAACCTCAACGTGTTATATCTCTCTATCAGTATATCACTATCTCTTTTTACCCCAAGTTACTAAAAAACAAATAAAAAACAAAATGAAAACACAGTGACTTCTGGATATTGTTGAAAATTATGAATTTTTGAATTTGCGTTGGGTTGAAAGTTGAAATTTATCACTTTTATAGTACCGTTATATTAGCACAAAAAAAAAAACAGAAAAACACATAGGTATATAGAAAATACATATATACAGAAAATAAAAATAAGAAAAACCGTTAGATGCTACCGTTATAAAAGAAATCAGGGAAAATGAAACAGAAATTCCCGCTGGTTTTGTTGTCTTTGCTAAGTTTTTTTTTTTCAAATTTATTTTTAGTGGAACAGATCTAGTGAAAAAATATTTACTTTTTTTTTTGTTTTTTTTTTTTTTTTTTTTTAAATAAAAAAATTAAAAATTCAGAAAAAACGAACAACATAACGTAAAAAATATCTGCGGTATTACAATAAAAAAATAAAAAAAAAACAAAAAAAATTTTATTAAAAAAGTACACACCAGAGAGTCGATAGATCCTTCTTTTCTCAAGCATATGTATGTATAAGTAAAAGAGTTCAGATATTCTGAACAGGATATTTCTACGTTCGTATACTCTGTTGGAGAATAAAATGCAATTTAAATTATATTTCCCAGATTGTAGATGGCAAAAGTATATCTTATTTATTGAGTTTCATATTTTTATACTTGGTTTAATTTATAACTTTTTTTTTATAATTGATATTTTTTTTTTTGACATCTACTGATTTTTTAATCTTATCATAAGTTTAAAAACTTAACTGTAATAATTAATAAAAAGAAAAATTTTTTTATGACGTAACTTGTTGGAGGTGTATAAATCTTGTCTATATTCTACGACTTTAATTGGACTTGAACACCCTTGAATGTATCAATTTTTAATAATTTCAATTTCAATAATTAATTTCTTATAATTTTATCTCAGATTTGACTTTCGATTTATTAAACTATCTAATGGAGTTGAAGGCATAAGGTCTTCTCTAAATGTTAGCTTTTATTCGCTTTAATTGACCTTAAACGATCTTGAACGTAGTAATTCTTAATGATTCATTTCTTATAAATTGCTATCATATGACATTTCGACTTCATCTTTTTATTTCAGGATAACATTTTTAAATGCTTATTTTATAAATTCCTCCTCTAAGCGCTTCTATTGGCATTTAACTATGCGACGTAAGTTCAGAACTAAAGCAATAGATGTACCTACTTGTAGCACCAACCTTATTAAATGAGATCGCTGAAGACTTTAATTTCCAAAAATTTAATTTCGCATAACGGTAAATTAAAGTACTATATGGGAATCACAATCTGATCTGAACATGGTATTCAATTCTATATTACACGAATTATGTAGCATTGTCGAGTAAAATTCCTTATGAATTAGTATACTGTAGGGATTCCTTAAACACACTCCCCTTCTGAAAAAATTTATTTTATTTTTATTCTTTCAATGATATATTCCATTTCCCTTGATTTTACTTAGTTTATAAAAATGTACACTAAGGGCTGTCTGATAGATTACGTTTCTTATCCTCTGAAGGCTCTCTAAAATTTATCAACTTGATGTTATGAAAACATTTCGCGTATTAAATAGCATAAAAAATTTTATATTCTTTCAGCCGGCTGTACAAAAAAAAGTCTTCAAAACGAAAATAAAAAAAGTCCTCAATTCTTAGCACTTTTTTCATATGCAATAAGTCCCCAAAATACACTATGCAAAAAGTCCTTAAAACACACAATAAAAAGTGTGAAAAAAAGTACTAAATTAAATGCTTGGTTACAAAGATATTATGTATGAAAAAATGTAGGAGTGTTTTGCAAAGTTTGTAACAAAAGCACTGTTCAAATATTTTATTTAGCGGGTGATTATAATATTATGCTAAATTATTCATGCTTTTTTTATGACTCTCTAAGATAGACATTCTTACTGACTTGTTGGTTACAAAATTAGGAATACAGTAAATTATTCAGCGGGTGCTAAGAAATGGGGAACTCCAGTATTAGTAAATACTTAAACTTTCAAAATCAAATGAATTTAACTGTCATATGCTCTATAAAAAATTTTGGGGACTTCTTTCATATGCAAAAAACCGCGAAAAATGCAATTTTTTAAAAGTCCCCAAAGTTTTATACAAATTCTAAGAACTTTTTAAATTTTTAATTTTGGGGACTTTTTTCATACAGTCATTTCAATTGTACTATAAATATTAATTAAAATTTTTCTTTGAGTCATAAATAATTTTATTCTATTATATACAACAAACATACATACATATATATATATATATAATTTCAATATTGACATGTTATTATTTTATAAAATTTTTTGATTTAAGAAAAATAAATTCCCGCCGGTTTCTACTGTTTCCCTTAATTGAAATTAAACAAAAAATGACTCTTCTATTAATAAATCAAAATTTCAAATTTCATTGGTGAAAAAACCCCCGACATTTTTTAATAAAAAATTCAAAAAAATTGTTGCGTTTAATTTTATATTGAAACGTTTAATTTAAAAATATATTCAAAGGGTATACTAAATTTACCATAACGTTTATGACACAATGAAGGAGGTAGGCCGTTATAGACTCAAAAGTATGGATCGGATCAGAATCGAAATATAAATCGATTTAGCTGTGTGTGTCCAGAAGACCGTCTCCACAATAACTCAAAAAATAAAGAAGTTAGGAATCTAAAATTTTCATAGACCTAAGTTTAAGCAAAATTTGATTGGTCCAAGGTAGCGCCCTTCAGTAGCTGCTTAAAACATTTATTCATAAATTCAATTCATATTCTATTAAATTGAATGACCGGATGATGTAAGCTTTATATTACCCTAATGAGTCATATCCTACAGTCGATATAATCTACTATACACTTTTACTCGTTTTCATCCAATACAAACATTTTCGATATTAAATATTTTGTTTAAATGAAAACAAAGTATGTATATAAACATTTTTTCACAAAAAAAAAAATAAATATTTAAATTTTTTCTCTTCCAACTTAAAATCTGTAAAATGTTTGGAAACAAAATAAACAAACAAAAACAAACAAACAAAATAATCAAAAAAAAAACTCATATTTAACCGAAAAGAAAAACATTTTTGTGTTCGCTCTATTTCAAATTTTATGCACTTATGAATTTTTATAGGTGTTATCAGATTATATGTATATTCTAGTAATATCTTTATGACTATATATAATATACATATATACATTATACATACATTATAAATAGAAAAAAAAATTATATGACGGATAGAATTGCAAGGTGTGAAAATATCTTACTGTGTGGAAATATTTTTATTTTTTTTTTTTATTTAACAATTCTTTCTATATATTAAAAAATTTTATGATTTTTTTTTTGTTCCTTTTATTTTTTTTTTTTTTTGTTTTTTTGCACAGTTCACCTGATAGAAATTGTGATACCACTATATATCATCCAGATGAATATTTTTCGCTGATTACTATATATGCTTTACATAAATATATTTATATATTATATAAATATATTAAGCTGAATGTATATATATATATATATATATATATATATATTATCTAAAAGTGTTATGTAATATAATATTTTATAATATATCCTTTTCCGATTGTATAAAGGATTTTACAATTTTCCTCCACACACACTCACACATACTTTTATATTTATAACAATTTGATATTCTAAAATCTAAGCAGATATTTTTGAATATTTTTTCATTTTTTTTTTAGTATTATTTACAGTTAGTTTTCTACACTTTTTTTTGGTGTCAGTAAATTTTTCAAATATGTAAAAAAAAAATTATTAGGTATACTCGGTCCGTCTGTCTGTCCGGATGTTAATGAAACTTCTGCACAATTTGAATTAAAAAAGTGAAATATTCAGTTTAATTAAGTGTGGCAGAAAAAATCACTTTCGTGAAATTATTTTTTTTTCTGTGCAGCGTGATTCGTTGCAGAGCTAGAGCCTCAAAAGTTGGAAAAGGTTAAAATGTAAACTTTTTTAGTACAATTTGTATAAAGTACAACGGGCAGGTAAATTTATAAGCTTTAGATATGTATGTCAAGTTGACTAGAACTTAGATTTCCATACGGTATTTTAAATTTCCGTTTTGCAAAATTTCTGACATCTTCAAATTTTTAAAGAGGTAAGATTCTTGGAAATATGTTTGAATCAAAACCTGAATATTTGCTATTATTTAAAAATACTGCAACTTGAATACATGTCCAAGTTTTTTTAAGTAATCTACAAGAATTAAAGCATCAACGTTACGTCCATAATTGAAATTTTAGCTTTCTGTGGGCCAACAATTTTTCCTAATTACAAAAGACCAGACTTTAGAATAGAAGAAAGTACCTCTTGATTCCTTACAATATTCTCTTACATTTACTTAATTTTAGAAACCTGAATCTTTTTGAAAGGGTGTACATCTTTAAGAGGCTATACATAAATCGTTTTTGCATAAAGTTTTTCGAAACCTTCTTCAAATCGAAAGGGCATTAGGGCTGAAATTAAAAATTTACTATTTAAAAGTACCTGCGTGAATCAAATTACAGAATTAAGTTGGCATATTGGAAATGTTGGAGATGTTAAAAGTGTTTGAGAAGCTGGAAGTTTTGTAGATGTTAGCAATATTGCTAATGCTTAAAATACTATAAAAGGTGGTCACTATTATGACAAGAATCCACGAAACAAAAAAATATTACACCACTGTATTATGGATCCAGGATCACCTATCTAGAAAACATCAATTTATTTTTTTATTTTTCCAAATTTAAGTAGTAAGACCCTAACATTAAGTTAAAGATAAATAGTAAATCTCTAACATTTGTATTTCGGCATCGTCTAACAGCTTCTCTTACTTGCAAGAGGTTTCCTTCAAATATAAGAAAATGCTATCCAAAACTTATTATGAAAAGGTTGTTTAATTTTAAAACTATCTGTACTTATCAAAAACCATTGTATTTTTCCATTACTTGTTTTTATAAGATATGTATATTTATATATATATATATATATATATACCATTTTATTTTTTCATATTCTAGAAAAATTACTCTACTAGAAAAATGAATCTAAGAAGTAAAATACAAAAAAAAAAAAAAAAATTGGATACGAAAAACAAAAACAGCAAACAAAACAATCGTAAAAAAAAAATTAATAAAAAAATGCTAAGGAAGTCATGCTAAAACAAAAAATTATTAAGGTGAAAGATAGATGTCCTTCGCATCGCATATAAAATACTTTGCTTTATGATTTACCCTTAAACTAAACAACAATAGAAAATCAAAAAAAAAAATGAAATTGAAATGAAAAATGTACAGTGAAATAGAAGTGAAATAAAAATGAAATACAATCTGAAGATGAAAATATTAAACAAAAAAAAGTTATAAAAGAATATTCAAAAAAAAAAAAAAAAATACTCATACACTTGGATGATGAAAATATTCACTATAAAAATGATTAATTTAGTCATGAATAAGAAAAGACACAAAATAAACTTTGAACAAAAAATGAATATAAGAAATGACAAATTTCATTTTAAATAAAACCTTAAATTAAAAATATAAGAATAAAAAGAAAATTAATTTTATATAAAGGTTTTTACTTATTGTCCTTTAAATTTGTAATTGTATCCATTATTATTTTGAATAAAATGGTACCTAGCTATTTTTTTTTTTTAGATATTTTGTAAGACATATATTAATTGTTATTCTAATTTTTATCAATTTGACTAATGAATATCTTTCATTGTGAATTATTTAAATGTGAAGACATTAACTTTTCATCATCATTTTGTCATTCAGTATTTTATTCTTTAGAGTACAATACTGATTTCATTATTGTAATTCTTTAGAGCTTTGATTCAGAATATTGGAGAAAATTTGATTATAAACTAAGATTTGAATGAATTTGATTGAAGTAAAGGTATTTATTGGATTTTCGTGATATTCTTAAAATAAAAAATATTTAAAATATTTGTATTTAGCATTTTCTCAGTTAATGTACTACGAATACCCAAACATAATAAAAGAAAAACTGCTGCTGCTGATTAGCGTATCCTATGTTATGTTAAGTGTTATTTATACACGTAACATACTATTCATTTTCTTTAATTCTTTAGTGCTTGAAAAGATAGGAAAAAAACATAAAAATGTTTAAAAGTTATTTCTAACATTTATGTATTTTTAATGTAATATTTACATACATAAGCATAACCAAAAAAAAAATATTTTTAAAATGTTAATTTAAATGTTCAATTTATTTTGCTTCTAATCTAATATATAATAAAACACTAGGAACTGCTGCTAATTCACGTGCCCTTTTTGTCAATATTAACACTTAGAGAGGAAAGTATAAGTAGCCCAGCGTTGGGATGGTTAGAGCGGAAATTACGAAATATTTTAATTTTTAGGTTGTAGAGTTTAATTCAAATCCAGTTCAGTTTTTATTTTAATATTTGTTTTATAAATGCGGTTAAATTCATTTAATATTGTTTTTTCGCTACATATTCTTATTGATTTAGAAAAACAACATTTGATTTTTACACTTACACCTACACCTATCGTATCTCAGTTGTTCTCCGTTTATATCGCACGGATTATATTCTATGACTTTGTATGTAGCCCGTCTATTATAATGGAATAATAAGGGGACATGATTATCGTCCTTGTATAAACAGCTCGGTTAATATGCAATGAAAAAGAAATAAGGATTATTGCATACTTTTAGGCCAATCATGATTTGTAAATTAAAATAAATTATTGCAATGCCAAAGATTGAGCCATTTTCTTAGAGTTAAACTTTGTTTGTTAACTTTGTTCTGTAGTTAAAGAAATTCATATGTAAAATAATAGCAAATTAAAAGTTTATTAAAAAAAATATCCATTATCTAATTAGCATAATATCTATTATATATAATTTTCGTCATGTTTCCGAAAATCTAATTTGTTCCTGAAATCTGGTTTTGTAATACAAGTTATTTGTTAATTAATTAAAAATTTGTTGTAATTTCCATAACAAAAAAATTTATTTAAGCAATCTTTAGTATTATGAATTTTTTTAGTCGTTTTTAATTTGCAATGTTCAGTCGTATTTCACCAGCCACTTATCATACTAATCAAATAATCAAATAATCATTTCTTTTGATAAACTTTGTTTTATTACAACCATATTTTAAATTAATTCAATAGAATGTTGATTAGTAAAATCATTCACTATAATCATAAAAATTAATTTTTGATTAATTGATAAGATATTAGTTATTCGGGTAATAGGACTTAAACTATATTAAGCTTTTTTACTTTGTTAATTTTATCAAAATAAAATTCATTACACATTTAAATAAAAAAAAAATTAATCAAATAATAATTAATAAATATGCGGTATCAAATAATAATTATCAAATAATAATTAAATAATATATTAAAAAATTTTAAATTTTTATTTAATGTATTAATTAACCATTCTCGTATTGCGGTTTTTAGACAATCAAAAAAACGTCCAATGAATAATTGTTTCTATCAATCAATTCATAATAACAATACAATTTTGTTTTAATCAATTATTTTTTCAACTAATTAAAATTGTTTAATCTGTTTTTTACGGAATTCTTTAATTTAGATTTCTTTGATCTTTAATTCTACAATACTTTCAATTTCATTTGCACCTGTGTTTTATGGGAGCGTCACCCCAGATTATGTTTAGTAAATCCTTTTTTTCTTGTTTTAAAAAAATTTTAATCTCACAAAATCTCGCGTTTCTTAAAAATCTCGCACTAAAAAATCTCGTTTGTAAAATCTGGTTTTTAGAAAATCCGTTTTTAAGAATTTTAGAGTATGATACAAAATCAAAATTATCCGCGTTTTTCAAAATATAAACAAACCAGAATTTACAAAACCAGATTTTTTAAAAACAAGATATTTTAAAAACGAGATTTTCTAAAAGAGATTTTCTAAAACAACATTTTTTGAAAACGGGATCGACCCCAATCCGTCGTTTTTTTAAAGGTTAATTTTGAATTTCAATTCTCATGAATTTTTCTTGAAAAATTCGAAAAAAATTAAAATTCTCCAAAAAGTTTGTTGGAAATAGTATGAAGGGGTTCCTGTATAGTATTGTACTTAAAATTATTTTTCCGTTTCACAGTTTTCTTTAAGAACTTTATTTTTTTAAGTGAAATCCGTTTTGATGCCCTTTTATTGTTTAATAATACTAAAGTATTGGTTAAATTTATCAAAAAATATTAAAAAAAAAGTGTTTTTTTAATACTGAAAATTTTACAATAAAAAATTTGAATGAAATAAAAATAAAAATTTATAAAATTTTTCCTCTAATTAATAATTAATTATTACAAAAAAACACAAAAAAAGGGAAAATATTCTCTTAATTAAATACTAATGACTCCCTTCATCGATCATAATTACAACCTTATAATATTAATATAAAAAAAATATATATCTTTTATTTATTATATACATGTTCATATTACTATCTATTTACACACATATATATATATATATATATATATATATATATATTAATTTTATAAAAATAATAAAAATGAACAATTTTTTCCTTGATCCTTAAAATAAAAAAAATAAATAAAAATAATAAAAAACATTAAATATTAAAAAATGAACTGTTGAACTGAAAATTTCCTTTTATAGTTAGTGTAATTATTTTTGAACTCTTAATATCCACTTATTTATATACAAACACTGATATGCAAAAGTATGTATCATTAATGATTTTTCTAGGATTCGCGTTGTATACATATAAAATTTTGATATATAGTGAAGAATTCAAAAGTGAAGAGTTTTGAAAAATTTTACTTTACTTAAACCCCGGTGCACTTTTAGACAATGGACTGTAATATAAATTACAATTAATTAATATAAAAAGTTTTCTGTTAAAATAAAAAAAATGTTCACTTAAATTTAAATAATCTTCAGTTAATATAAAAATAAGTATATTGTTACATAAAAGTAAAATTCATAATAGTAACTGTCATAGAAGTGCAACATATTTATTACGATGATAATGTACACTTGATAATGTAATCGGTTATGTGTTGTGTTTCTTGCATTTATTCTCACAAGAATACCATCACACCATTTATCACCATTTAGCGATACAAAATCAATTAGATTAAAATTACATATAAGTTATTAAATGATTCAAATGAATAATTAAATATTTCTTAGTTCTAAATTCAATTGGATCTCGACCATAAAGTGGAATAAAACGAGTTGAATAAAATTAATTTCGAGTTTTAATTCCAACTTATGAAACTATACAATAAAACAAGTTATTAACTGATTAAGCTTAAAAAATTTAAGAAAAACAATATTTAGACTTCTCTTAGGTCTGGATTACAAGATAAAGGAGAGTTTTTAAAAATAAGACCTATTTGATTTGAAATAATAAATTACATATGAAAAAGGACGAAGTTCATTTGAAAAGTGTATATTTTAAATCTAAATTTTTGTTATTACTTTAAATATAAGACTTGGTAAAATTATTTTAGACCTTTTTGAAATTCCAATACATTACCTTTTGGATCAATTGGTCCTACCAATCGAAGAAATGTAAATAAGTTGAAGAATAAAAATAACCAAAGTTTAGAAGTTAAAGGAAATGAATACTAATACTAATAATAATTGAATACTATAAAAACTACAAGTAGTATATTTTTATATTCATCATCATCATCATCATCAATAGCGCTACAGCCCGGTGTGGGCCTTGGCTTCCTTTACAATGCCTCTCCAGATATCTCTGTCTTTCGCAACATTCTTCCAATTTCTAACTCCCATAATTTGCAGATCTTGATAAAGGTCATCTGACCATCTTTTTCTTGGTCTCCCTGTAAATCGTTGCCGTAAGTTCATATTAGTTATCCGAGGCTGAGTTGTTGGTTGTCGAACATTTTTCTTTTTTTTACAGGATTGGGATGTTAGCCCAATGCCTAACCCCCATCTTTGGATGGCCGTTGGGTTTGAAAAGTTGCTTCAGAATTTGCTATATAGTGCGTTGAAGTTCTCATAACTATGTTACGAGTTCAACTGCATTATATAACATTTTCCTACTTCCTGAGATACCGATGTATGTGGCCATCCAGGTTGCAACTATTCTTCCCTCCTCCTTTCTCAACCGGGCTTATGACCGGCCACGGCGGAGTTAAATTTAATTTTTATATTCCATTCTAAAAAACTTCGTTAACAACTAATCATCATTTTAAATATTCGAAAATTGGCTATTTAAAAGATCCACTGGAAACATTCACTGTATTTATAGATTTGGACATTAGTGTAATAGTCATTCATAAGGATATACCTAAGTGATATACATATATACTATATTATTATAAAAATAAAACAACAAAAACAAAAAATAATTTTCCATCATAATTCGTTTTGTATCTTAACGACCCTTAACTTGTTTCTTTTAATTTTTCCCTCATACTCGATTATCTTTCATGTTCCTTAATAAAATTGTTTATTTTTTTTTTTTTTTTTTCATCCTTAATAGAATCTATTGAATCCTTTTTATAAGCTTCAATATTTTTTCTTTTAAGTTTATGTGCATCATTTTCATTATCTTTTAAGATATTGCATCCATCTTAGGTTTCCTGTTTCGATGCTAGAAATAAAAATTTTTAAGAAATAAAAAAAAAGGTCAAATATAAAAACTTAAACATTAAGTGTTCATCTTTTATAGCTTCTTATTTTTTTTTCTGTTCTGCTTTTTGTTTTTTTTTTGTTGCAGAATATTACGGAGGAAAAAAAAAAGAATTTATTAACACTTTAATTATTATTATTGCAACAGCAGTAGATGCAATAGCTGCAAAAATTAAGATTGGCAGCAATAAAAGGAACATCAAAAAAAACTCGTTCTTAGTAGAAATACTTCAATATCACTCTAGATAGTGCCAAGATACAAAATGATGTTTTTCCTCTCCTTATATGATTCTTGCATGTATATTAGTACGTATTATATAATATATTATATATGTATATATATAAATATATTTAATATTATATATATGTATTATAAATTGAAAATTCTTTCACATTATTTTCTCGTTATTTAAAAAAAAAAAAAAAAAAAAAAAAAAAGTTCGAGTAGTGCGAGAAAAAAAGGTAACAAAAAAAAAAACAGGATCTTGAATCCTGTTCTATTTTTTTTTTTTTATTTTATTCTTTTTCTTTTACAGTTATTAATTTACTGAGAGTATTCTCAATTAATTTTCTTTTAGCTTGTTAAAAAAACAAAAAAAAAATAAAAAAATTGGAAAGAAAAGCAAGAAAATATCAAAAAAAAAAAAAAAATCGTATCAAAAGGAATTTTGTTAATTTTCCACCAGTCTTCATTTTATTTTTCATCTTAAAGTAAAAAAAAAAAAACTAAAGAAGCACGAAAAGGTTGAAATTTTTTGAACTTAAATAAAGTATATTAGCGTGTGAGATCAGAAATAATATTAAAAAAAAAATTATTTATATGATATACAGGGTGTTTCCTCTAAGGGATGATTCGTGACACGAAAACGCGAACTGAAAAAAGCATTTTTGTATAAAAAATGTTCTTAAATTTTTAACTTATATCTGGGAAAATGTGAGACTTAGGTAAAGGACTTCTAAATCAACTATATAGGATACCCGCGTGAATGAGCTATAGTTATTATATTATCCGGTTGATTAATTTTGAAAAAAACTCAGATTAAAAAGAGGTTGTATACCACCTACTCCAACCCATAACAGAAAACTAACCAAATTTTGTGCAAACTTTGGGTAATTACTTTTGCCAAAATTTCAGATATTCAAATTCTTTAAATGTAGGGTAATGCTTATAAAAAAAAAGGTTGTATGACAGCTACTCGAAGCCGTTGAGGAAACTGGTTGGATTTCAATAGCTATAACGGCTCTTGAATAATAACGGATTAAAAAATGAACGGATGAACATATATATGGTAGTTAGATCGATTTACCTTTCAATTCTGACCCAATCCATACCTTTGCGTCTATATCTACATCTGCTTTTACTTTTGCGTTACAAACGTATTATGACCTACAAGAACATAAGAAAATTATGGTAGTTTTTCAAAGTTTCTAAATTTAAAATAATAATGGTACCATAATAGGACATTTTTAAAAAAACACCGTTATTTAAAAAAAAAAATATTTATATAT
Source organism: Dolichopus griseipennis (assembly GCA_963082915.1). Lineage (NCBI taxonomy): Eukaryota > Metazoa > Arthropoda > Insecta > Diptera > Dolichopodidae > Dolichopus > Dolichopus griseipennis. The sequence continues at coordinate 56,615,831 of OY720441.1, forward strand.
TATTTCATTAAATTAAAAAAGTAATTAACCTAGAAAAACAAGTCTTTCGCAGCATATGAAACCTTGAATAATATGGTTTCGACAAGCATCGTTTTAGCCCATGCAGAGCATGTGATACGAGAGTTATACGCAATTTATAAAGATGAACCAATAATAACCAAAAGTCTCCATATTTCGAAAACTAGGTACTAAAAATAATCATCGCCTTTCATACGATTTTATTCTAGTTTTAATGTCAGGAATCACTTTCTGGAATATGTGCACTTTTAGGCGGAGTACACTCTGTACATTAAAGTTTTTATATATATTTCTCATCATAAACTTTTTTTTTCGTTATAATGAACATTTTCTTTTTTAATATTTTCATGTTCGAAAGGTGCAAAAAAAAAAAAAAACAAAAAATCTTTTAAAGTATTTTTTGTTTTTAATCAAAGAATAACAGAATTAAAGTCAGTCAGTATCAATATTCAGTTCATATTGAATTTTAAAGGTAAATTTTCGGACAGTTATAGTTAATTAAAAATTTTGTATTTTTTTTTGTATTTTGTAATTATGCTTTAGAACTTCGAGACTACATTAATTACAATCGTGAGAAATTTATTTGAATTTGTTAAAATGCAGATAATATTGAACATTATAGATTTGTACATTCAAAGTAATCAGATTTTGTTTCATCAAAGTAATCACAATCGTCTACTGTAATAGATCTTAAATTGTAAAATCATTTAACAATTTTTTATCAGGAATGTATTCTTTTATTGTTTTCTAAGATTCGTTATGTTACTTTAAAATTAACAAAAGCCTTTTGGCAATACCATTAGCTTTAGGAGGTTCTTTCAATCAACATTGGTCATTTAACATCCTTTTGAATTGAGTTAATATTTTTTTAAATTTTATATAAAACTCTCTATGTTCGAATTAGACCTCTATAATACTTCATTAAATTTTAATTCAGTACAGTTGGAAATACTGTTTCCTAATATTCATTACTTTATGAAGTACCAAAATTATTTAAATTTATATTTTTAAAAATTTAAGTATATTTAAAAGAATCAAATAAATTTACTTGTAATTTGCAGAAATTTATTAAATTTTGTGTTTAATTACCTTCTGTAATTACCTTTAGGTATTTAGGTATTTTTAAGTAATTAAGTACCAAAAGATTCTTAAGTATCAAGAATTCAATTACTTTCCAAGTTTAAAAGTACCAACTTTTACCAAAGTTAAAAGTACAAAAGTTCCAAGTTTAAAAGTACCAGTAATTAAGTACCAAAAGATTCTTAAGTATCAAGATTTCAATTACATTACAAGTTTAAAAGTACCAACTTTTACCAAAGTTAAAAGTACAAAAGTTCCAAGTTTAAAAGTACCAGTAATTAAGTACCAAAAGATTCATAAGTATCAAGAATTCAATTACTTTCCAAGTTTAAAAGTACCAACTTTTACCAAAGTTAAAAGTACAAAAGTTCCAAGTTTAAAAGTACCAGTAATTAAGTACCAAAAGATTCTTAAGTATCAAGATTTCAATTACTTTCCAAGTAAAAAAGTATTTTGCAAAAATTCTATATAGTACTCGGAATTGGAGATCATACAAATTAAAATTCAAACCCACATAATATTGACTCTTTAATTAAATTCTACGAAAAAAATTGAATTCGAAAGACTGTATTTCGATATTATCGTCTTATTTTCAATTTTTGCCTAGGCTATGTGCATCAACTACTGCATTGACTGATTGATTAATTTTACAGAAATTTCTTCTTCTTCCAATAACTAGCATAGTACTTTAAGCTCATATTTTATCAACATATTTTACACACCATTTGTATAATATAATAAATTATATGAGTGCATCCCTGGTTTCTAATTAATATTATAATAAATAAGACACTATAAATTTTATTTAAAAATTTTATTCTAAAAAAAAAATAGTAATACTGTTTTTAAGTACCTAATAAGATTTCATAGATTATCACTAATTACTCCATAAAATAAAACTATAACTAAATTATTTTAATCAAGTACTCCTACATTATTTTGAGTAATCAATAAAATAAAATGCGATTACATAACCATAATTTTCTTAAATTATATCGAAATATATTTGTCAACAACTTTATCTTGCGGTAGTAATTACCTCAAATGAATATATTTATACATACAAGTACATTATATATATATATATATATATATATTTATAATAACTTCCACTTATTTGAAAAAAAAAAATAACTTTAATTTTTCATATTGTATATACAGGGTGTCCGGGACTGAAGTACGCGCACTACACTCAGTGATTGGGGGCATTAAAACAAACAAAAAATTGTACTGGAAGGGGCGTCTATTGTGAACCCTTTTCGAGATATGAAGGATTAAAGATTTAAGGAGACTTTTCATAAAAAAATCAATAACTTTTGGACAGCTTACTGTAGAGAGATAAAAAAAAATCCATTTTGTAGAGTAAGTTGTCAGCTTTAAAAGTACTCCAAATACAGTGTGCTTCAAAAGAAAATAGAGTTTGAAACATAATTTTTTCATTTTAAATCATTTTGAACCTTTATAACTTTGTAACTGTTATATGGGTATATGGGGATATTTAGTACACAAAAATTAAAGCTGACAACTTACTCTACAAAATGGATTTTTTTTTATCTCTCTACAGTAAGTAAGTTGATTTTTTTTTTTAAAGTCTCCTTAAATCTTTAATCCCTCATATCTCGAAAAGGGTCCACAATAGACCCCCCTAGAGTACAATTTTTTGTTTGTTTTAATGCCCCCAATCACTGAGTGTAGTGCGCGTACTTGAGTCCCGGGCACCCTGTATATAGGAAACTATACTCCAAATCCAAATTCAAATTTCCTTAAAATGTATTATGATATTTTCTTCACATATTATATATATCATATATATATATATATACATCCTTGATGATTGATAATAGTTATTTAGATTTTCCGTTAATCTCATTTATGTTTTATTTTTTTCGTAATTTTTATTTTTCCGTTACATCATGCGATTCATTTTCCGTTATAGTACTTATCGTAATTTTTTTTTTTTTCGAATTTATCAAAAGCTGTTATTATTAATATTTTGTTTTTTTTTTTGTTTTTTTTTGTTTTTTGCTTATACGGATTTTAACTTTAGTACAGGGAACGATTTCCGTGTCGATGTATAGGTTATGTTTACAGGATAAGAAAGGAAGGATAAAAACGTTCTACATTTTTTTTTTGTTTTTATTTTTTTTTTTTTTTATTGTTGTTTTTATTTTTTTTTGTTTTATGCAGGTTAAAAATTTTTATATGAAAAGGTTTATTTTGCAATGTGCTTATGTTTATGGAAAATAAAAAAAAAAATATAAGAAATGTTATAAATAGAAGAAGATTAAATTTAAGATGAAGTTCTATTTTATATATTTTTTTTTATTTTTATTGGAAACTTAAGATTTTTTTTTTATCTTAAAGATAATAGTAAACTGTTTTAGATGTAATTTATCCAATTAATTAAATCGTTTTCGTTTCTTTTCGTGTTTTTTTTTTTAAATCACTGAATTGTGACCTTTTTCTATTAAAATTGAAGATTCTTCAAGTACCTGACATTTAATGTAAAAGATATTTTTGGGATGAAATATAATGCTAATGAATTGAAATAAATTTAAAAAAAAGATATAAAATGAAAGTATTACAAGTTATGTGGAAGGTGAAAAAAAAGGGATATGATTTTAATATATGTATTATTAAGTTATATATTAAAGGGTGTTGGTTTGTTGATTGAAGAGTGTATGTAAGTTGAGGGTTAGAATAAATGTGTTTAATGAAACAATGTTATTTTATAATATATTTGAATTTAAATTAAATGTTTTAATTTAATCTGAAGATTAAGGTGTTATTTATAAATGTTCATTTGTAAAAAGTACATAATAGGGGAATATAATAAATGGGAAAATGAAATAAAAATTGAGTAAAAGTATTCAAAATATATATGAGGTATTGAAATAATTAGTCAAAACTTAATGTATAAATTTTTTTTAATAAGGGACTGTATAAAGCATTGAAATCCGAATTTATTAGACCTGTTTAGAGTTCCTTTAGATAGTATGAAACTTTAAAACAGTAAAATCATGGGTTTTTTAGAAAAGACTTAGCAGCCTTAGCTGTGATATATATGTATGATTTGGTTTCAAAGATAATGATGAGAAAGGATTCTGGGGAATTGAGTTCAAGATATTTGGGATTATAAGATTTGAAGGATTTGAGTAAATTAGATGGGATATTTAAAAGAAAGATGCTTATTTATCTATTTATTTATGAACAATCCCCTACCAAATACAATATGATAAGTGAGTGATTCAGTCTTTCCTCTTCAGGTTTGGCCAGGTATCTATTTTTATATTATAATGTAAGCTATTATTGATATAAATTATAAATTGCTTATGTTCTTCTTTAATTTAGCTTTATCTTGCACACATGTATTATCAATCTATATGTTCTATATCTGTAATTCGTACATGATAACCTGTCTGCACCACCTGGATAGTTTAACTATGTAGGGATATGCATCTATTGCCCTACTTGTTTCATGCCGACGAATCTTGAGTAAACGTATTAGTATTTATTTCTTTAGAACAGGTCTTAATACTTACTAGATATCTTTAAAACAAAGTAAATTATCCAATACCCAATAAATCAAATATTAACAAATAGAAAATTAACACAAAACTACACTACAGGTGCACTAATAAGCTGTGAGATATGCTAAGAAATAAAACAGACCAACTGTATTAGAGTGCAATGATTCATTTAATAAGAAAGCCAGGAAGAACTGAGGTTTTTTTCAAAATATACTTTATCTTTACTTATCGCGATACTCAAAAACTTACTCAAACATCTTACACAAAAGATACAAATCCAATAAGTCAATAAACAAGTTATATTTCCATAGAAGTCCAATTTTTCTAAGCTGCTTACCCATAACTTACCCTTTATCAATAACTTTTAAAATTGAATATCAAAAAAACAATTATTCTTTATTTCTGTATTTCAATAGTATGCAACCAACCGTATATAAGCTGGAATAGATTCTAGGTTCATATATATATTTATAATTTATTACCATATGTGTTGATATTTGCTAAAAAAATTAAAATGAAGGATTTAAAAAACGTAAAACGAAAGCAAAAATATATTTATTCATTTTTATTGCAAATAAAACACAAGGAAAGAAAAAAAACATGTTAATGTTCATAAAAAAAAAAATCATCCCGTAGCAATTTACCTACAAAACAAGTAACTTAGCAAAGCAAGGATGTTAAAAAAACACATTCTCAAAAATTAAACAATGTTCCATAATAAGTTTTGTGTAAAAAATATAATATTATAATTTAATTTTTTCATCAATTTATTATTAACTACGAATATTATTGAAATCCAAATTTAGAATATAAGTCCAAAGCAATCTAGAAAACCTTTTAGTATTTCCCGAAAAGTAATGCAAAAGTTTCAATGTTAACGTTTAGCCTTAGAAATATATACACTAACTGATGACTGAGTTACTAAAATTTTTAATTTAAGTCCAAATAGCTATTTATATGGAAAGACTGCGAACTTTTTTCTAAGCAAACTTATACTGACTCTCAAGGACCTACCACCACCTCCCATATTTTGAGATTCAAAGAATTAAATTGTAAATTACACCAAATGGAAGCCCTGTAAAGATTACCATTTAATCCATTTTAAAATACAATTTTTGTACATTATTTTAAAAAAAGTTGGACAGGTGTTTAAATTTACAAAAATTCAATTTTTGACCTATTGCAGGTCCTAAACACTTACCGTTAAAAAAATTTTAATATTTCTTAAATGTCTCATACTTTTCATAATTTCTAAGGATCTTAGGATTTCTAAGGATCTTAGTGCTTCCAAATTTTCAGCCGTTTCAGCTGTAACCGTTTAGAAGATATTGTGGGGTTGAAAATTTTTGTATAAATTGAGTTTCACATAACAGTAAATTAAACTTGGACAACCGTATATATTTATTTTACATATCAGTAATATTTCGATAATCCGAATAATTGATTGCATACACCTATTCGGATTAACGTGAAATTCAGATTGGTGGATACCAGTCTAGATAGTATATCTGGGGCCCAAAAACTGTATAAAAATTAAAAATAATAAGTCGAAATGAGTTAAAGTTCTATAAACTCTTTTTTTTGACGAAGAGTTCTATAAACTCTTTTTCATACGAAAACATAAAAACAATAAACATATTACAATTTTGAGCATAACTCGGATTATAGAATCTCCAAGTGGTAATCAATTAGGATTGTAGAATAGTTATTACTTTGTAAACTAGCATTCGGATTATTGGATATTCGGATTATCGAAATATTACTAAAAGCTTATAAAATCAGCTGTCCTTTCCCGGTTCATATTGAAAATATTTCGTTTAGAATTCTTGTTATAACAATTTAAATATAGAAGTTTTCTCAACACTTGGACGGACGGACAAAGCGGAACTACATAATTGCATTTTTTCAAAATCATTATTTTGAAAAATTCGCTTAGAAGTAAAATAGAAAATAAAAACAAAAGAAGAAAAAAAAAATTCTAAATTTTTTTTTACTTTGCATCTCATTCTCTCATATGTATTAAAAGTTAACTGTATATATGTTTTAGAGCTTTTCTTTTCGCAATCTTTCATTTTTTTTTTTTTTTTTTTGTTTTTTATCATTATTTTTATTATTACACTTTAGGGTTGAGAAAATTTTCAAGAGAGAAGATGTGGGACAGAGAGAGAAGTATATATATATATATATAAAAATTGTATTATTCTATATGCCTGTACGTATATAGAATGTTGTCTTCAGGTTTTTCTGCTTTTCTGCACATATTCCATCAAATGAAGCATAAGCACATTAGTCATGTTGTGTGCCAGATCCAGGTACTGTTACCACTAATACTTCTACTACTACTACTACTATTGCTTGATATATTATTAAGATTTTTTTGCTATATATATAATATATGTTATACAATACGATATTATTGTATTTTGTATTTTAAAATTTTTGATACTTCAAAATGATCTTAAAGTAAATTCATATGTAAAAAGAAAAAGTTAAAAAAAAAACCAAACTCATGTATAAGAAAGAGATAGATATAATAATGTTAAATATAATAACAATAGAAGAGATGTGAAGATTTAAAATGAAGGAAAAAGCTAAAAAAAAAAACAAAACAAAACAACAAAACAAAAAATCAGGTTAAATATAAAAGAAAAATTGAAGTTAGCATAAAAGTTAAACCGTTTAAGAAATTTTCAAGACTTAAGAATGATGGGAGGTTCAATTTTTTTTTTTTTGTTTTTTTTTTTGCTCCTTTTTATTATCATTGAATAATTTTTTTCCTTCTAATTTTTGGCGTGAAATCGTTTTTTATTTTGAATATTGCAATAAAATATAAGATAAAAATGTATATATATATATAACATATATATATATATATATAGAGATATGATGTCGAAAGAAATTAATTTCAATTTTTCTTTTATAAATATATTTATTTATTTATTTGCCATGTTTTATTTCTCTTTGGATGCTGTATTTGGCGTTTATTGTTCATTTCTTTTGTTTAAAACCTCGAAAATTTTTTAACTTATTAGATTTAATTTTGATAAAATTTTTCATTCTATTTGTTTTATTTATTTTTTATTTTTTTTTCTATTTTTTTTCTTTTATATAAAAAATAAATAAAAAATGAAATATATAAAATTCAACATTAAATATTCAAAATGTGTTAAAGTGTTGAAATTTAAATGAAAAATATCAGCCTTTTTTTTATAACAAATTTTCTTTTTAACATTTTATTATTAATCAAAAAAGTTAATTTTTTTTTTTCTATTTACAGTTACTTTGTTTTTTTTTTTTTGGTTACTGACATGAAAAATGATTTTCCTTATATAAAATTCATTTTCAAATTTTGATTATAAATTTTCAGAAATAAATTTGAATTTATTTTCTTAATATAAATTAATTATTAATCAATTTTTAAGATAATTTTATTTATATCTTAATTAAATTATTGGAAATAGTTTTGGATTGGGGCCCGCGTCCGATTGCAATTAAAGTTTTTATAACAATACTTTGTGACGTCACAAACATTTAATAGAAGAAAACTTTAACCGCGACAATGTTATTTGAAAATTAAATTGATTATTTGAAAATTTCCGTAATATTTTGTAGTATTTTTTTACTTTAACCGTTATATTTTTGATTTTCGAGTAATTCATAAAATAGTATACTTTTAGGCGCAGTAATAAAATTGCGACAGAATACTGGAACCAATTTCTACGATATTGCAGAGCATAATATTATCTTATAAATATATATACATAAATATTTTTTTTCATTTTAAACAGTGGTAACTTTTCTTTGACCTTCAAATAACATTGTAAGTTACATTTATCTTCTATGAAATGTTGATGAAGTTATTAAGTACTGTACTGTTATAATAAACTTTATTGCAATCGGATGCAGACCCCAATCTAAAGTGTTTTTTTTATTTTAAAGTTAAATTCGAATTCTTGAGTAGAAAAGTTTTTGATTCACTGTTCAATTCTTAGAATTTAATTTTTATTAACCTTCGAAATGTTAGAGTTACTCAGTTTATTGTATATCTAAGTATATCGGGTTCTTTGAATCAGGTATCCTTTAATTCTATAAAGTTTTTATGAGTCAAAAGTATCTTTATCAAATCTTACCATATAATAATTTGCTTTGATTATTTGTTAATCTGCGTTTTAGTATTTCCTTCATCATTTTCAGTTCAAGTATTTTTCCAATGTGTTTTTCATTTCTGGAAATTTTCATTTTAGTGTTTATTTACCTTTTGAAATGAACCTTAAAAGAGACTTAATTCCAAAGAAAATGTCTTATTCAATTAAATTTGGTTTGTTTTTTTTTTGAATTTCTATAGAAAAATTAATGGAAAAATATATTTTATTTCCAAATCTTTCCTGGATAATCACTTTGGTTTTGGTGCGTCAATTGAAAATTTCTTACGAAAAGTAATATGATATGTTCTTTATCAATTTATTCAACCTTTCCTTGAAAAGCTTCAAGAAAATCATATGCTTTGATGTGGCAATGTACATTTATAAAGAAATTTTTCAAATTCCTGCTCAAAATCAATTAATACTTCCAGCTCAAAATTTGAAAATATACTTGGCAGCGATCAATTACCCCTTTCTTTTTTCAAAAAATTTTCAATTGACGCACCAAAATCAAAATCATGAATATCCCGGAAATATTTGAAAATAAAATAAAAAATTTCGAGATTTAAGAAAATGAACCCTTTTATAAGGATTAATTCACAATCATCAATTTAAATTTATAAAGAACTCATTAGAATAAAATGGCATCAGGGCGCTATTGCATCCAATCAATTTTCATACCAATCAAATAATCTAATTTTGATAAGTGAGTGTTTTTTAGTAATCAAACTTCATTTTTTGTTTATATTTGATTAGTTATAAGTGGTTTGTGCAATAGGGTCCAGTACTTATTATAATTCATAATAACTTATTTAATATTTTTATTTTAATTAATATTAATTAAAATATCAAATCAAGGGAGTTCTGTCTTTTAGAAGTTTGAATATTTTGAATGATGCCAGGACCCTAATGCAGAACATTTATTATCACTAATTATATTAATCATTTTTTGATATTATTGGTTTGCTGTCAAATATGGTTTTGGTGCAACACACATTTCTTAACAACAAAGTTTATTAGATTCGAGATAAGTAATTATTACAAGAGGGTTCTACTTAAAAACTATAACCTAATTTCAAAAATTCTATTATCCTTTTAAATGGCATGAAAACAAAAAGAAAACATAATTTTAAATTATTCATTACTATAAAACTAATTGCACTAATTTTCATTATACGTCATTCCTTTTATTCCTTACATCCTTCCATTTTTTTTAATCCTTATTATTAAATAAAAAAAAAAAAACTCTTTATGACATGCGAGCAAGATATTTTTATTTTTGTTTTTCTTTTATTCTGAATTGTTATAAAAATAAGATCTTAAGATATTTATTAAAAATTTTTTTCCTAAAATTTTAATGATTTTGTTTTTTTTTGCTTTTTTATTAAATATTTACGGTTCCACCTTTAAAAAAAACGATTTATAAAAATTTTTAATTTTTTTTTCTTAAAAAACAAAATTTATAATTTTCATTTAATTCTCTAAGGTACTTAACAGTATAAAAGCAAATAAATTAAATTTTTATGATGAACAATAAATTCTAAATGAGAATGAAAATGAATAATAATGAAAAAAATTGTAGGAGAGATTACTCTTTTACTTCTTCGTATGGGACCTTGAATATAAATGGCATATGGTGAGTATTTTATGGCGGATAACATATTTATGATTTTCATAAAAAAGGAGTTGTACAGAAAAAGTTTATTTAGAAATTATTGTAGAATGATAAAAAGTTCTTGTGTACAAGTTGAGAATTTCCCGGTTTTGAAAGTAACAACTCAGACTGTAATTCCTGGGAATATAATTCCAATGTCACTTTAATACATTAATAATTAAAAAAACATTCATTTCAAAAGAAGCATATCTACTGTCGATCTTCGCAATTAATCCCTTCTTATATTTTTGCTTTTATATTATAATAATTTGTATTATTGTATATCCACAACTCAAATATCCGTAAAAAAGTCCTTTATACTCAAAACATAACCAGCTATTTGCATAAAAGTAATGAGATGAATATTATTCGCCTAGGAAAACTATTTTTAAGAAATATTTATTTAAATATTTATTTCGAAGTCCCAACTATCTGATTTTTAAGAAATAGTATACTTTTGGGCGCAGCAACAAAATTCACGTAAATGTATTAAGTTTTTTCCACGATTTCAAGGGGGAAAAATAAAAGAAAGAACTTAAAAATAGTGAAGCAAAATACTAAAAGCCCCATTACCCGATTTTTAAAAAATAGCATACTTTTAGAAGCGGCGAGAAAATTCAAAGTGCCTCACTAACATTTTTTTCACGATTTCAATACATTTCTTCCACTAGTTTCCTGGAAAATTAAAAAAAAAAATGTTAAAGAAATCAAAATAATAGTAAAATACTTCAGAATAATGAAGTAAAATCTCAAAAGCCTCATAATCCGATTTTTAAAAATAGCATACTTTTAGGAGCTGCATAAAAAAATCCAAGAGTTTAATACTTATTTTTTTCACGAGTTTAATACTTTCCTCCTCCTACATTCCAGCAAAAAATTAATAAAAGAAAATGATAATAAAACAAAAAAAAGGAAATCAAAAAAACTTAAAAATAATGAAATAAAGAGAAAAAAGTTAAAAGGATATGCAACAATAAAAATCTCGTCAAGTTTAATTCTCAATTGTGAATTAATGAAAAATATAAAAATGTATTTGAAATGAGTATAATTTTGTATACAGTAATGTATAAAGTCATATATTTTTCATATATGTACATATGTTTGGGTACGAAAATTTTTTTTTATCAGTTCATAAAAAAAAAAAATAAACCAAAAAGGAAGAAGAAATACTTGAAAATTCTCATATCCAACCTGTCGAATACCGTTCGAAAACTTTATATCAGAATAAAATATGCCCAATTTTATGTACGTATTCGTGTTAATTAAAAAAAAAAAAGTGAAAATTAATGCAAAAGGATAATAAAAAAGGATTCACTTTGAATATATGTATTTGTTAAGTTTTTTTTGTTTTTTTTTTAATTTTTCAGTAAGATTTTCAAGATTTTAATTTATATTATACCGTTATATATTGTTTTTTTTTATATAAATGGTTTTATTATATATAAAATATTTTTTTATATAATGCTTTCTAACACAATTGTGTAATTAATTCTACAGGAAATAAAAGAGCGAGTAAAGGAAAAAAAAAAGATATTTATAATAAAAATTATATACTATTATAATTTTATAATATATAAATTTTTAATATATTTGTATATATGTTTGTAAATAATGACTGTAATATAGACTATAATTAAATACATAAACAAATTTTATGGAGAAAAAAAAAGAAATTTTTTTTAAAATATAAAAAATAATTAACGATCTCAATTATGATTATAAATAATATTTAAGAGCCTTTCATTTTCATAATAATAATGATGATAATAATGATGATTGTGATGATGTTGATGATAATAATAATGATGATAGTGATGAATTTTATATGGTCCTGATAATAATAACAATGATGAAATGATTTTTCTTTAAAAGTGTAAATTATATATATATATATATATATATATATATATTATATATATACATATTATTATTTAACCTATTATAACCTTATAGAACTTAAATGAAGGTTAAATGTTACCATACCAATAGATTACAATAAATTATGACAATATATTTTATATAATATCCGCTGAATTTTATTTTCTTTTCAAGTCTTCACTTCCAGTCTTCACTTATAGCACCTATATACCATCTTTCCTCTAACCATATTTTTTATATAGTGATTTTAATGAAGGATCGTTATAGTTTTCATATTTATATATATAAGTTTAATTTTATATAGACAATTATATTTTGTAAATAATATACAGAGTGTCCACATGTTGAACTTTTTGAAGAATAACGACACGTTGTATACGAGATCAAAGTAAGGGTGTGGGTTTATTTTTCATTCTGTAATTAAGTGATACATTAATATTTTTATTCTTAATTTCCAAATTTGGAATGTTTCAAATATATGTTCTAAAGAAATGGACATAATGGAATGTAAGATCAGCTTTCCTATGAATTTATGAAACAAACTTAACATATTTTAGTTTTGGATCTATAAAATTTTATTAGAGTAATTAGGAATATTTTTTATTTTACATGTCTTTTATCAACTGTCATATTGGCATACCAAATTCTTAGTCAGCTAAATCACACAAGTATTTAATATATGGCTTCAATTCAACTGATGAGTTTTACACTAGTTTTAACCAAAGTATTTCCATGTCAATGTATTTATTAAATTTTCCTTAGTGAATAATCGATATTTAATATTAGTAGAAATTAGAGAAGTATTGGTTAGTCTCTTATTTCTTCCCTGTGATCTTCAAACCCTAGTCACATTTATTGAAGTTCTTCTAAAACTAAATGAAGGACAAGAATTTCTTACACATACAAAAATAAGAAAAATATCATGTTTATGAAACGTGCTGCGAGGTCAAAATACGGCTCCTACAGCTTACTTCGAAAAGCAAAAATTGAAAATAAAAGGGGCATCAAAATCATATGTTTTGATTGTGTAACATCATGTAACTGGACAAGTGTATTAAATATATTTGATTTGCTCGTTGGAAACTATAGTTCAATTTTTTTTTAAGTGATTTTACAAAGTTATAGAATTTTTCGTGTTTTATTGTTTAATCACAATTGTTTTAGAGCAGCAATTGTCTTGGAACGAAGACATTCTACCGGTCAATGTTCTCTTAGTACATAAATATTCGTGGCTCGTGGTAAATTTTGATAAACTTAATTTATTCGTTATATGGTAGGAATGGGTCACCTTTTCTCTCTTGCTAAGGAAAAAAAGTCGTAAGCGCCGAAAGCGAATTTTCGGAATAATGAAATATTTGACATCAGATAAATGTCTTACAACTTTGTACTAAGAAAAAATGTCACATATCTCGTTGCAAATTCATTTAAAACTAATAACTAATATGTCGCATCTATATCCAAGTTTTAATAACTTAATAAATCTAGTATTGGACGTATGTCCAAAATAACTATGAGCGCCTAATACTATCTTATCTCAAGTAAGTTCAAAAAAAATAATTTTTTATATTTAACATATTTGTTTTTCAAAAACTCAAAAATAATTCAACATAGTTAAATTACCTAAAACCAAGAAATTGTAGAAACGACTTTCTTTCTTATGACGGCAGTGTTCATGGCCAACTATTGTCTTATGTACAGCTCTTCTCTAATTATAATCTCCTTTATTTTCAAAATTTAACAGCCAGACACACTGTATATTAAATTTTCATTAAAAAATTAATATATATATATATATATATATATCTCAAAAATAATTGGACTCGCTTTAAATTTCAATAAAATATATTAAAAATTAAAAATCTTTAGTGGTACTCTCACAGAGCAATGAAATGTATACTTTAACGTGTATTGTACTGTGTTTCACTTATAAAAGAATAACAATACAGAAACGCTTGAAATTAAAAAGTAAAGAAATGAGCCAAAATGTTAATGAACCTGACGCGATAAAAATTTATAATGACTTTAAAAAAAAAAAAAAAATAACAAAAAAAAAACATGGTGGCAATTAAAGTAGAATGAGAATGAAAAGAAAATATTAATGGAAAGTTAAGAATTTATTTATTGTAAAGTGGTTGTTGTTGTTGTTGTTGCTGCTGATGTTAAAGTTTCTAATTTTACACATTGCGTTTATTTTCTTAATGGTCCATTATATAAAAAAAAAATAAATTTTTCTGTGTCTAAACGATTTGTTAAATGTATCTATAGATACTTATAGAGTATTTTTTTAATGATAAAAAAAAAGCATATAATTATATTTTTCTTATATAGTTTCTTCCTTCAGTGGCTTTTTTAAACTGTTGTTTGGTTTTTTTTAATGGAATTTCAACGGGAACTTATGTTTATAATAATTTTATTTCATTTTTTTTTTTTTAATTGAAATATAAAGAATACAAAAGCCAACAAATGGCATTTATTTCATAAGTTTTACAGTTTTAATAAAAAATTGTTGTTGTAAAATGAAAAAATTTGTAATTACAGAAAAACAAATGGACAACAGTTTTTAATAAATTAAAAAAATATTTTTTTTTTTTAATTTGTTGTGTTGACGTTCATTGCATTGAGCATTTAGCATCTTGATTTATTTCCGCTCTATATTTAGCATCTTCATGGAGCCCTTTATACTAGAAATCATATTTATGATATTAAAAGGGAACCTTTTCATTAAATTTACAATCGTACAAATTATTGTATTTTTTACAAAACAATTTACAAAACATTCGATCTGTGGCGTAGGGGTTAGAACGTCGATTTTTCAATTAAAGGGTCTCAGGTTCAAACCCTGGTCGTATCATATTAAATTAAAAAATATAATTTATAATTTAAACCATAATATAAAAATAAAATATTTGCCAAATCTTAAAGGAAAAGGTTGCATCACTCACTTATCACATTGTATTTGGTAGGGGACTGTTTATAAATAAATAAATAAAAAATTTACAAAAATATTGTAAAATTTTGAAGAGTTATAAATTTGTTGTAATAGGACACTGATAGAACTTTATAACAGATTTAAGAATGTTATTTAGAAAGAATATCTTATGAGCACTTGACAGTTGACACACAGCCATGAGTGAACAGTTTGAAAGATGACACAAAGCAACAAGCAACGATTTCCGATGCTCTCCTCCGTGACAATTATATTTAAAATTCATAATTTTAGGTAAAATTCGTCAAATTGTTTTTTTTTTAAATGTATTTTCTTGTTCTTCATTTCTTTTTCTATAAATTTTGTGAACTGTTCTTAATTTTATGAGAGAAGTTTCTTGATATAATAGAAGAATATCTTTTAATTTATACATTTGCTTATTTATTTATAACGGAATTGGGTAACATTAAAATGCTCCCAATGGTTTAAATCTCTGTTTAAGTTTGGTAACAAATAACATACTTTTACTATTTGTATTGAATGACTATTTAGTAACCGTTTGTTTATTCTACAGTTTCATTAATTCTAATCTAATCCGCTGTTTTGTGGCATACATGCTTTATAATTCTGGATTCGTTGAAGGCAGGTTGATCTATCTCCAATCTCTTTCATCTATCTTCGGTTTTACCCAATTTTTGGGAATTTTATAATACTTAAATTTCCCCTTTCTGTTTAATGTTTATTGATTGCATAGATTTTTTCCAATTTTGTTTTAAGTATATATAGCCGGATGATTTAGTTCCAAAAATCATCATCAATGCACGTAACGATGTAGTTTCTTGACAATATTCAACTATGGTAAACTATTTCAATGCCTCAAACATTTCCCGATGTCAACCACTTTTAAAACCCAATTTTCTAAAAAAAAATTTCCTTTGGAAGAACTTGTACAAAGCTTTTTTGAAACAACCCACAATAACTCTTGTTATTTTAAATAGCAAAAATTAAATTTTTCTGCAATTTCTCTGATAATACTTATGGATTAACATTTTATTTAGTTCTTATTTAAAAAAAAAAACCCTC
This sequence comes from Dolichopus griseipennis, assembly GCA_963082915.1. NCBI lineage: Eukaryota > Metazoa > Arthropoda > Insecta > Diptera > Dolichopodidae > Dolichopus > Dolichopus griseipennis. The sequence goes on from OY720441.1 coordinate 56,632,142, forward strand.
AAACATGTATTTTGCTCTAATAATCATAAAATTCATACCCTACTTTTTACTTAAAGCAAAAAATTTTAACTTTGTAAATAACACAAAGTAAAATTTTATATTCGAACTCGTTTAGAATTAAACTGATATTAAATAAAATCTCGAATATTTTCGAAATAGGATATTATCAAATGAGAATTCCTTTTATTAGATTTCAAAGTTTTCTATTTTTTTTCGAGTTAAACTTTAATAGTTCACCATGTATGCGGAATATATAGAGTATATTAATATGAACTATTTTTATATTAATGCATACATGTATTTATATAATATATAAACCATTTTTTTTATTTTTATTAAAAAATAATAAAACTATACCTAACGAAAAGTCAACACTAGTATATATATCTGTAGATACTTTAACTTAATAGTAGATATAAAAAAAATTATAGTAATAATAATAATAATAATAATGAAAAATACATATATTTTTGCGCAACTTTAATGTAATGTACACTATTTTCTATCACTAATACACTAATAAAAATAAACTTAAAAAAAAAATACTAAACCTAACCTCTACTATGTAAGTATTCTCTAAACTAAAGTATAAAACAATTTTCATGTGAATTTGAAAAGTTTGCAATAATATAAAAAAAAAAAAACAACAAAATTGTATATACAAAAAAAAAGGACGTTGTCGCTAAACATAATAACATAAAAATCTATTTTTAAGACGTTTCTTACGCCATCATTACATTAAAAATCCAATTTACTTTAGATATACTTCATATTATATAAAGCCATGCATATTTGATTGCCCACTTTATATGTACAAAATATAAACGAAACTACTTTGGAATTATGGTATTTGAATATAGGAAAGTAATGTTATGTCACACCACTGATCATAGTTTGATTTTTTTTTATTTTAGTATAAAAAATATTTTTTAAAAAAAGAAAACCAAAATTGAAGTAGATTACTACATGTCTACCAACTATAACATGTCTGTCAACTATAAGATTATCAATTAATTTAGTATTCTGCTTCTGCTAAAGCAGCGAAACATGGCTGATATCTAATATCATTATTCAGAAACTGCAAGTATTCAATAACAACTCTAACGCATCCTACGCAGAATTTTTTAGTTTGCCAGATTAAGCTACGAAGGTGTATCAAAAATTTCAGAAATAAAACCCAGACTAAGGCAACAAAGAAAGAAAAAATTAAATCGAACAAGACATAAACTAAGAAAAGATCACGACAACATAAGTCGCGTAACTTTGAAATGGAGTCCCCAAGAAAGATGAAGACGTGACCTTGCAAATAATATCTGGAGACGAACGGTACCTACTGAATGAAATTAATCATTGCAATCTTACATTACAAACTGTGTAAGATGAACATGTCAAATGGCACCCCTTTGTTCCCTTGCGGAGTGCCATGGGAAAAAAAAATTATGTGACCAATTATATAAATTTTTTAAATAAAATTGTCAGAAACAGCAGTACTCAAAAACAACAAAAACTTATAAAAAAAAAATTATTTTATTATTTTCTTAGGGATGAGTAGTTGGCTCAACAGAAGACAGGCTAACTTTTAAAAGATTAATATTGAATTGGAAAGATTTTTATTAAGATAAAGTTTCATGATATTTCTTATATTTACATTTTGAAAGCAACTTTAATTCTTATCACATTATAAATAGTAATAATACTTAATAATACCACCACATTAAATCAGTGAAGTTAACTGTTTATAAATGTATTAGAAATACTGCAGACTTATTTTAAAAAATATAATATTTTATTTTATAGATACTTTTTTACTTTGTTTTATAAATATTTTTTTTTTAAGAATAGTTTTTATGCCTCGATATCAATCTTAAAAAGTTTCGGAAAATCAATGAATAAAAGTAAAAGAAAAAGTGTTTTATTGCATCGGATTAAATTTAATTTTTATCATGTTTAAACATTATCTATATGTAAAATTTAATACAGTTTTGAAATATTTATATAAAAATTTCAGACATATTAAGTTTATAATATGTATTTTAAAATTATTTATTATCTAAAATTTTTAATCTTCAATTGCATAAGATGTATGTGTTGTACAATTACTTTTATCATTTATACTAGATACTTTTATATATCATAATATTTAATCATAATATTTAATCGGCTTATTTTTTCCCATACAAATATAAACATCCTTTTTTAGAACAAACTATTTGACCAATTTTAATGAAACAACAATCAAAAGAAAGGTTTTTTTTGTTTTCATAGGACAATCATATTTTTTTTTAAGAATATTTCGTTTTTTCAGGTGAAAATCCGTCTTTAATTTAACGTAAATTTGAATTTAACGGTCACGCTTTTAAAAGTTGAGGCTCATGACTCTAATATTATGCGCCGACTTTCTGTGTAAATGTAATTCATTTTCGGTTTTAACGCAGCTAAATCTAAATCAAAAGATTATATGCGCCGACTTATGTCTTTCTTTTTTTTATTTAGTTCAATTTTCAATGAACAAGGAGATTTAAATTTTTTTAAAATTTTTTTTTTGTTTTTGTTTTTTCTTTATCTTAAAAAGTGAACGAAAAAAATGAGTTTCTTCGAAATGAAAGCAATACATTTGGTTTATACAGTAGTTTTCATTTATAACGAACTCGGTTCAATTTTAATTATAATAAACGTAACACTTTTTGCCAATGAATTAAATTTTACCTAAAAATGTAAGTTGTTTATTACATTTATATTTTTTTTTATTTAAACTTATTATATCTAATAATGTTGCTTGGTGATTATTTTAGTATTTTTATATATATTTTTGAATTTAACACATTTGTTTATCACGACGAATATTTTCTGTCTCTTCATGGTCGTTATAAGCGAGCTTTACTGTATTTTTTTTTTTTTGCTATATGTTTGCAGAAACAAAAAAATTACATTTCTTAGGAAAAATTATGTGTTCTTTAGGAATTAACCAGAATAAATGCATACGGCGTGCAGTTTCTGTCAAAAAATTTTGAAATAAGTAGGTATGTTATGTACTGTACTTCGGAATTTAAAATTTTAAAATTTGACAAAGTGTATAAAAATATTGTAATTGTTTTTTCTGATGTTGCTACGATTAAGTTTTCAAAATAAAATATTTTAAAATAATATTTTTTTTTAAAAAAACATACATTCCAAATAATTTAAAATACCTATAATATGTTCGCAAAAAAAAACTAAAAAATAATCTTCAACTGAAATAAAAGTTGACGTATAATTTCTGTCAAAAAATTTACAAATAAATAGGTACATGGTACAAATAAATTTACATGAGAGATGTTCGAAATGAAAGCAATACATTTGGTTTACACAGTAGTTTTCATTTATAACGAACTCGGTTCAATTTTAATTATAATAAACTTTACACTTTTTGATAAAGAATTAAATTTTACCTAAAAATGTAAGTTTTTTATTACATTGATATTTCTTTTATTTAAACTTATTATATCTAATAATGTTGCTTGGCGATTAATTAAGTGTTTTTTATTTAGTTTTGAATATAAAAACAATCATAATAACGCATCAAAAATATAAAAAAAATTTCAATAGAAGAAAAAGCACTATACATAGGCTTGAGGCTGACATCAAATAAAATGTTAGCAAATGAGTTCGAAGTGTCCATTCTAGAATCAGCACATTCTACAATGTTCAAGCCATATACTAATTTTTCAAAATTCACAGCATTCTTTTAAAACGACATTTGTTTATTACGACGAATATTTTCAGTCCCATAATGTTATAACCGAAAAGTACTGTATTTTGTTTTTGTTTGCAATTTATTATAATACAGTAGGTACTAAAAAAAAATTTTTTGTAAATCGTAAATTGTAGTTGCTTTTTGTTAAGTTTTTTGTAAAATTAAAAACCGAATTCTGAAATATGCAGAAACTTAAAAAAAAAAATAATATTTATTAAGAAAAATGATTTGTTTCTTATGGATCAGAAAAAATCAGCATGTACGGCATTCAGTTTCTGTCAAAAAATTTTGAAATAATTATGTAGTTACGTAAAAAAATTTACATGAAAGCATACCCGACGTTTTAAATTTTAAATTTTAAAATTTAAAAATTGACAAAGTGTATAAAAATACATATTGTAATTGTTTTTTCTTATGCTGCTGCGATTAAATTTTAAAAATAAAATATTTTAAAATAACATTTTTTTTTAAATAATTTAGTTTAAAACATACAAATATTCAAATAAATTAAAAATACCTACAGTACAATATGTTTGCAAAACTAAAAAAATTATCTTTCTCAAAAAAAGTTATTTGTTCCTTAGGTCCTGTCCTAACCTAAATAAAAGCGCGCAGCGTATAATTTCTGTCAAAAAATTGAGAAATAAATAGGTTCATAAATTTACATTAGAGCAGCGAAAATACGCGTAACGCAATGTACTGTATCTCGGACTTTTAAAATTTACAAATATTGACAAAATGTATAAAAATATTATTATTGGTTTTTCTTATATTTCTAATATTATGTTTTAGAAAATAATATTTTTTTAAAATAATTTTTATTAAAAAACATCTTATATTCAAAATACCTATAATATGAAATTAAAAATATTTTTTGTAGGTACTAAATTAAAACATTCAAATAAATATTTTTGATAAATTAAATATTGTACGCGCGTATCGATTTACCGATAATGGATATGTAGACAGACGTATTGACGTACTGCCGTATAAAAATTGTACGTCGTATGTTTTGATTTCATTCTAATAATTGAAAAGTTTATTTCACACTTTCAACACCGAATAATGTTTTTTTATAATTAAAAAAACTATTTTTAGATTTACTTTGACAAAACGAACGAATTTTATATATCAAAAAGTGTACATGAAGATTATATAGGCGTAGTTTGTAAATGGAACGCTAATTTTTGTTTCAGGAGTACATAATTGTCAGATTATCATCATATATATATTTGACATTTTAAAACTACCTGTCCTTTGAGAAGTTAATTATATTTAATAGTATTTAAATATTAATAAAGTGAAAAAATTAAGGTTTATTGCTGATATAAATATAAAGAATATTTTTTAAAATGGAAGGGGGTAAGTGCTTATTGGTTATCAAATAAAAAATATGATTTAATATAACCTATTCAAGAGAATTTTAATTAAAGCCATCTGCCGGAAATTATTTATCTACTCTGTCATATACTCTTTTACAAGGGCTCAAGTAGCTGGCAATAGTTGAGAGTAGAAAAGAGTTTACTCCTCTTAAAGGAATAAAAGCAATAATATTTATTTGTTTTAAGAAACTTATGAATCATGGCTCATGACCATGTATAGAAATATATTTTTGTCAATAAAAAACTAAGGAAATATAAAATAAATAAACTAGACAAAAAAGTATAAAGTAAACTAAGCAATTCAGAATCATTTTTCGCATGTTTTCAGAACTTTAAATAGGCATACATTTGTAGTAAAAATTTACCTATGTAGCTATTAAATTTAAAAATGAAAAAAGGGTAGGAAAAATTTATTCTTTGATTTATTGAAAAACTTTTTTTTTTGCTATAAATCTTAAGATTGAAATTTAAAAAAAGACTTCGGTCAACTTGCCTATTATTTGTACTTCTGGCAGCTTCAGTATAGTATAATACTAATTACTAAACTTATGAATTATGATATGTTATATTTTGTTGTACATATTATGTATTCATAGAGTTTTTTAATTAGGATACAGAATACGTACAACATAGTTCATATCGTACTAAAATGTTTAGAAAAAAGAACAGTTTGCTATATGAAGGACAGCATTAACTCGAATTTTGGGTTCTTGACTTCAATAAATATATGTATATGTTTAGAAATATGTATTTATTAGAATAATATTTATATGTATTTAGAATTTTAATTTAATTTAACTGTACCAATTTATCCTCTCTTTAAAGCGGCTTAAGCTATAGAAATAAAACTCAAAAATCGGTTCTTAACAACGTTTTAATACATAATTAAGAAAAATTATAAATTTTTTTTAAGCAAATTTCAAGCGCAAGAACTGTTGACAAGACTGTTGGCATAATTTTTATTATGTATAGTCTAATATAATTTACACAAAACGAATTTTATATGTTAACTTAAAAGCAAAAATAGCTCGAGCACAGGGCGATACTAGTTATATATAAAACTGTCAAGAATATTTTAATAGCCTATCTCTCGTTTCGCTCTCATTACACAGTCAACATAGGAGTGTCCACAATGAAATGTATATGACAGCGTTTTTTGACATTGTTTTGTTTACAAATTTCATGAATTAAAAAATATTCAATAGTTTAAAGTTAATTTTTTAGCTATTTTGAATAATGGTTTAATATTATTTAACCTAGGATAGAAATTAATAATTTTACTAATTTTTTATTCTGATATATTTTTTTATTTTTCAATAAGAAGTATATTTCGAAGTAAAATTTTTTTTTCGAAGTTTAATTATTTGACATTTGAATAGGTAGAGAAAGCAAAAAAATTAAAAGTTAAAAAACTTTTTTAATGACTGCGTAGTGGCTGCGACATGGCTGCGTCTACTGTATACACTTTCATATAACTCAATACATTTAATATAGTTTGACAGATAACTACGTGTAAAGCACGAAATGAAAGCATTCATTGCAGATAAGCTATAAAGATATCAACGTATAAGGGTGTAGCCTTCAATGTTTAAGAGTTTTTTTTTGAAACACATGGTTTTAATCTGTTTGAAAAAACTCGAAAGGGGGTCTCGAAAAATACTTTTTCAAAAACCAGGGTATTCCAGAATATTTTTATCTCTGTATATTCCAGGTTTTAAATAAGGAGAGATTTTTAAAGTGTGTTTTGAATTTCTGTACATATATATTTTATATTTTTAAATTTAGGTTAAAAAATATGTTATACTCGTATATTTATGATATTTTTAATTTGTGCTGTAATAATGTTTTAATTATATATGATTTATTTTAAAATGTTAGCTTAAATAATAACTATAACAATTATATATTCTAAAGTAGTTAGGTATTGCTAAATCTTTTAATTTACACTTTTATACTACAAAACAGTGCGTAAAATTCCCATTATACTCAAAATTATATATTTTAAGACTTCCAAATATTTTGATTAAGCTTTGTTAAAGCTAACACTTCAAAAGAAGTTAAAAAGCAGAAGTTTTATAAAATAGTAAAGTAAAATTAAAATGATATTTTATGGAAAATTAACAAATCATATTTCGTGACTTGTAATTAAATTTTTAGCATGCAATTCGTATAACACCATGAAGCTTACACCATGAAAAAAATTTGAAGAAATTATAACAAATTTTAATTGCCATAGTAATATAATAAATATAATGTTACAGACTTTTTTTAAAAACTTTTTACATATTATTTAGATATGTGTTGTACATCAAAATTAATTTAATTTTATCTTAGAGTTCACGATAAATGATTCTTAAACTTGAGCAGCTCAGAACTAAAGTGGCCTAACTCAAAACATTTGTTTTTGCATAAATCGCATAAGAATTAGCTTTGAATTCGGTATGTGTACTTAAAAAGCTCAATTTCCGATTGCATTTGTGGTAGTTTTTTTAGTCTAAGCTATTTTTCTGGTTTTTTTTTAGTGCCGTGCCAAAGTGTCAAAGTTTTTGAAAACTAGAGCAAAATTAATACTTTTTCATATTCATCGATTTCTTCAAAATCTTTAGTTTATTTGTTTAATTTTATTAAGACACTCTTTCTATATAAGCAGACTCTAAAGATCCATTTCATCAAATTTTATGTAAATATAATAATAACAAGAACATAAACAAGATTTGTTACATCTTACATACAAAATTAAGCCAAAAAAACCCGTATTTTCATTTAATAAAATCGTCAAATTCTATATTCCCTATTCTTTAAATATAACACATTTATAACATATAAATCCCTTTAAAAATTTTTTTAAATATTAATTGGTCCTAGTATGCTAATAAAAAAATGTTTTATTATTGTACCCTATAATAAACAGTAAATAAAAAAAAATAAAAAATACATTTAAATACATATATAATGATGTTTTCTGATGTTATTTTTGCATCATAACTTTTTTTTTTAAACTCATTTATTATTTAACAGGTTAACTTTTCTTCATCTTAAAATATTCTCCATCCATACATTTGATATTAAAATCTTTATTTGGGTAAAAATTTTTGGTCTTATGATTCACAGATTGACTAAAGGACTCATAAATGTTTTCTCATAAAATATATAACAAAAATGAATGAACGTGAAAAGAACCGCAATACGAAGACGAAAATCATAATATTCGCATAAAACCAATAAACCAGTTATATATCCTTTTTTTACCGTTATTTGTTTGCCTTTTAAAATATGTAAGTAAGTTAGTTAAGGTGTGTTTTTTTTATATATATATGTATATATATATATATTTTAATAATATACACAGAGGCATAAAATATTTTATTATCCTTTACAGTTTACAGTTTTAAGTACTTTCAATATCACAACAGTTAAACCTGTTCCGTTGTTTTTTTTTTTTTTGGACATATCCGTTTCCAATCAGGATTACCATTACTTTAAAAATAAAATATTCGTGAAATATGTCCGTTATTTAAATTTAAATCAGTTATAAATTAAAACAAAAAAAAAAACAACAGTAGTTATGCAAATTCATTATTATGTATAATATTATTTAATATTTTTTTGAACACCATCAAGGTATAATTTACAAACTTATCAAAGTATAATTTAAAACCACATGCAAGTGGTAAAATTTATCAAAACTTAGTTTTTAAATTTAATGTCTTAAAAATATATCGTTTTTATATCAACAATTTGCAGTACACATTAGAGTTGCATAAGACTACACTTTAAAATAATTAACATCTAAATCTTAAGATATAGTTTCTTTGAAGAACTACAACTTGCCCAGTGCACTTTTAAAGCATGCATCATTTTTAATCCAACCAAATTTATATGTTATTATTATTACTCACAACGAATGTATCTTAAGTTGGAGTAGAAGCTTAAGATACATTCGTTGTGAGTAATTATGATAGTTCTATAAAATATCTAATAAACAGACTTCTGTAGTAAAAAATTTCAAATTTAATTAAAGAAATACGAGAAAATCGTAACAAAATAAAATTTATTTTAATTTGTTTTTTTAATCTTTTGCTTAATATACACTTCATTTCATTGTATTTTTAATTTAAGTTTTCATAGCAACGCTTTAAGTACAAACTCTTCTCTATAAAGAAGTATCTACAAGATAAGAAAATAAAAATAAACATTATATCAATTTAAAATTTAAACATTTTTGAAATATATATATATATATATATATATATATTTTTTTTAAATATTATACAATTTAAATATTATATTTAAAAAAAAATTGAGAATAAGATAATAGTTTAGTCATTTTTAAGTAACTTCCCTTGAAAGTTATCATATACAAATATACTCATCATTAAAAAAAAAACTCCAATAACCATAGCATAAAATTTGAATGACGTTGACAACTCTTATTTATAAAGTTTTAAAGGACAACAACAAAATAAAAATAAAATAAATTTAACCTGCATTTATTGCAAAAAATTTTTCGTGTTCAATGCAATAA